>APFE030265489.1:58252-204034 GCA_000404065.3 Pinus taeda | reverse complement strand
AATATGTGTTTTTTACTATTTCATTTATTTTGAAAGCTATTTTCATTTTTTTACAAAAAGAAAAAAATCTATCTTTGTATTAAAATATAAGGATAGTACATAATTTAGATTTCATTCATTATATTATCTTTTCTTACTTCTCTTATCATTCCTATGCCCATACATTTTTATTTTCCTATTCTACCAAAAGTATCTTTATTAACATGAAACTTTAGCTTATACCCATTATATTTTCATAAATGAAGACTTTCATTATCTAAAGATACAAAACTTCCATCAAAATCATGTTAGTGGTAAAATATCTCCTGAGAGCTGTTGATGTTGCCTACATTGACCATGATACCCTGCTTGAAGACTAAGAATTATTTTTTACCTGTTTCCTTTGAAAACCTCTTTCCGATAGGAGGTATGTTGTCCAATTATATTCTTTGTATATATGTTGGAAATGTATATGATTACAAGTCCTTACCAGGTTCTGAATCCTCATCATCTAATTTACAATATGGAGGGATTGAAATTAGTATGATTGTTTACCGTGTCAGTGATTCCTTTTTCATCTCCATATAATTTAATTTTGTCTAAACTTAGCCATTTTTCTACAACAAGGAATCCCCATAATGTTGTAATCTAAGGTTTGTTGTTTGATCCCATTCTGCCCTCCCACTAGAAGTGGAAGAAATTACCAGACTTAGTAACTATGACTGCACCACATTCGCATTTCGATCTATTGGTGACTCTGTAAAAAAACCCAACCATATATTCTTTCCAAATATCAATTAATTGCATTTCCTATTTCTATTAGACTTGATCACCGACCCGATCTCGTAGAAAAAAACAACTGTCTTGATAACAACTTCTCTAAGAATCGTAGTTTTCTAATAAAAATCCTAGCGTTCTTACTTTTTCCTATAATACATATGATATAAAATGGGAGGGACTTGTACTTCCTATGTGAAGTGAACCATGAAAAAGGACATTTGAACAAGGGTTGACTAGTGCCAACAAAAATAAGCTTCATTTCCTCCATAACCCCATCCCAAATCAACCTCTCATATGATCATTTGATTAAAAAATGATCTGTATCTCCCCCCTCCCCCCCACAATGCATAAGAGGGATATTCCAGAGCCAATGAACGCAAAACTTTTGTAATTTGTTCCATGTTAATATACGATCGTGTGTTTCCAACCAGCAAAAACATTGTTCCTCCTAGGCCTTCGCAACTTCAGGTAGATGTCTTGGATGATCATCTTGTTCTTTTTCATCTGCCCCCCCCTGTCCCCCTCCATATCATATGGTCTTTCTTATCACCAAGAATGATGCCAGAAGATCAAAGTTCCACTACGTATGACCCCTATTCCTCATGATATGTATATGTTATGCCAAGATCTTCGAACCTTCTCCAACTCTACTGATCAATGTTTTGAGTCCCCGATAGATATATCTATTGCAAGCGGATAATGTCCTTTTTGTGAAGGATTTGCAACAACTAAAATGATGATGCATTATTTCCATCCTTCCCCGTGATGGAATCCAATCCAATTTTGGTCTTAGATCCATCTCCAACCCACCAACAGGAAAACACCAACATCAAGTGTAGATTGTGTTGAAAAGTGTAACTAGGTTCGGTCTTCATAATGACATGTGTAAATATAATTTTATGCACTTGATGTAAAGAAGAAAAAAAAAATATTTTTGTATTGCTTGAATCATGTGTTTCATGAACAAGGAATTTTATTTTAGTTAAGGTTCCCATTGTGAGGCTTTGGGTTTTTCATCAAGTCATAATAGTCTATTGAGTCAATGTTATGTAAAGAAGACCCTTATTAGGCATGATAAAACTATATGTAAGTCATTGAAAGAGTCAAAGAGATCCTTCAAGGTCAAGTTCAAACATATCCTTTAAGTTGGCCTTAAATGAAATTACGAAGCTTCACCAAAGGACATGTTGGATCACACAAAACTCAAGTCGGCTAATGTAAATGGGAAACAACTATAAATAGGGCATCTCGACTTCATTTCAAGGTTATAATTTCAGTAAAGTAGAGGTCTGCAATAAGGAGTGTGAGAATCACTAGGAAAGAAGCCTCATAACCAATGAAGAAAAGGAAAGGAAGAGTGATGTACTTAGCTTTGTTTTTGGGTCTATTTTTGGTTGAATCACTCCAAAAGTGTGAAGTATAGACAATATTTAATGTAGAAGAAGTTGAATTACTGCAGTCCCTTTTGAAGATCAAGTCAAGGATAAAGCTAAGGGGTGTCTTAAGCCTAGTTGCAAGGCGGTAGCCTCCACCTAAAGTGAAGGAAGTCAAGGTACAAGAGAAGGTCATCTACATGTAATAGGGTTTTTGAATTAGGGCAGGGAAGTTGCAGGTTTGAAGCAGAGAAAAGGTAGTAGAGGTAGAAAGAAGAAACATGTAGTTGACTATCGTTGACACTATTAAGGAATAGAGGTCAAAATAAGAACCTTGGTGTCCTGGTCTTGGAGAGGTCAAATAGGTCAAGGGTCTTGGTATTGGTATTCATCAATTGTAGTCTCTATAGGAAGAAGAATTTGTTTGGGTTTTCCTCTCAAGTGGGAGTGGTTTTGGCCCTAGTTGATTACATATATTCTTTACCTCTTGTCTCTTTATTGTTTATGCTTTGGTAGTTGTTTTATGAAGAACACTATAATAATATAACTAAGGAGAAGATCATAATTTAAAGGAGTAGAAAAAATTCACAAGAAGTTATCATTACAAGAGAAATCACCTAATTGCTATACCCTAGATTTCTCAATAGATTGTTCATCATACTTCTCCATATGTGTGATATAACAAATTTCTTCTTGGTATTGTGACTACTTCATGAAGAGAAAGTTTGACGAAACATATATTTTTCCTTAATTATATGAGACCACACACCATTTCCTGACATTTCCCTCCACATGTTTTGTACAATCAAAACCTTGTTAAAAGTGGATGTATCTATCAAACCCCAACCTCCTTCGTCCATTGGCCTTGCAAGTGCTAACCATCAATATGAATTTTGTCATGTAACCGTGTTACAACCCATAAGAAGTGGCTCATGTTAGCTTCTATCTTATGGATGATCTCCCTTGGAATTAAATAAATATGCATCCAATATATTGAAATTTTTTGTGGCACTGATTTCATCATTACCATCTGTCCTCTCATCGTCAACCATTTTTATTTCCAACTATCGATTTTTTTGTGAAATATTTCAATTAACCATGCCCAATCCTAGTTATAGAATCCTTTCAGTTTGATCTTAAACCCAAGGTAGGTGAAACGATCATCCACGATTGATGATGCTACCCCAAACAAATCACATGTATCCTTCATTACATTCTCATCACTATCATCATGTAACAAGATTGATTTTCCTTCATCCATCCACAAACTAGATGCAACTCCCAATGATTTAATGATGTCTCTAATGGTTCTCCACTCCCCCAATATGGATTCCCCACCGAGTAACATATCATCTATGAACATTAAATGAGAGATGGAAATATTTATGGTTACTATGATCCCTTTAATAATTCCATTATCCTTTGACATCCTCATTTTTCTACTGAAACAATCAATAACTAAGACAAAGAGAAATGGATACATGGAAGAACCCTACCTAATTCCTTTATATGTATTGAAAAACTATGAAGCCAAGCCATTAATATTGACACCGAAATTTGTACTTTTTCAACATGCCAAAATCCATTTAATGTTAAGTAGAACATACCAAATTTTAACAGGACTAATAAGAGGAATCCCCAGTGAATGTAATCATATGCCTTGCTCAAGTCTACCTTCAGAAGGAAAGCTCTTTGTTTCCATGATTTAATAGAGTGCATCATCTCCTGGGCAATACCAATTACATCTTGTATTTTTCTACCAACTCTTCATCTGTAATATGGTTCGAAAATAACACCTTCAACCTACTCACAATCAATTTTGATGTCATTTTGTAGACCGAGTTGCAGAGAGACATAGGAAAATAATATGCAAAGGTTCTTGGTTCCACCCTTTTAGGGATTAATGCTATGAAAGTTGCATTTATGGACCCCTAGATGAACCCATGAATCCTAGATTCTCCAACTACTGTGAACAAATCTGGGATCATCAAATCAATTAAATGAATAAAAGGTTCAACCCCCTACCCATCTAAGCTGATACTTTTTTTCTTTCCACATTCCTTCAATATCTTTGACAATTCCTCCCTTGTGGTTGGTTGTCCCAATCTGTCATTATCCTCCAATGTGAATATGTTTGGAGCTTCTTTGATGAAATCCATTCGCAACCAGAAATATGTCTCTTGTATTGAGAATTAGCCTCTGAAATGTGTGAGCACAACCTGTTCAATAGATCTCTATGAACTGAATATGTATCTGGCATCATCTCTTATCATCCTTATGGAATTGATCTATTTCCTGGCATTGAAATGTGCATGGAAATATATGGTATTTTTATCTTCAACTTTTATCCACATCACCCTTCACTTCATGTGGATGTATTTTCCCATGAACATAGAATGTCCCTTCTCTTACACTCCATTTCAATGATACTGTGTTGGTATTCCTCTGAGAAGAATAATGGATCCTGAGGATCATTGAAATAACATAGGAAAATGTTAATCTCCCTAAGATCTTTCGTTTCACCCTCATTCACCCCCCTAATCCATTCTTGAAATACCCTTTTCATCTCTATAAACTTTTAGCATATGGATGTCATGTGATTCTATGGAGGAGGAAGAAATGACTGAGACTAAACATTTCAGACCAGATTCCCAAATTCATCCATTTTAAGCCATTTCGTGTTGAATTTGAAGGCTTATGATCTCTTATGTTCCCCTTCGTCCCATGTCAACATTATGCAGAAGTGATCAGAAATAAATGTTTGGATAATATAAGATATTATATCTGTTAGATGATTAACCATAGTCTGATCAACCATAAACTTGTCCATTCTTTTTTATATACCCTCCTCATTAGTTCTCCCATTCCTCTTATTGGTACCAAGAGGATATGGAATCACATCCAAAAGGGAAAATTCCTCCATAAAACCTTTGAAATAGGTAGCCATGCTATCAATTCTAGACTTCTGTCCCCAAATCTTTTCCCTCCCCATCGAAAAATTAAGATCCCCCGCAATGATCAAGGAACTTAATCGAAGGATTCTAGATTGCGGAACCAGGTCCCAAAATAGATTATGCCCCACATATGGAGCATATGAATTGAAAATTCAAACCCATTGCCAATTTCCCATCATGTGTCCGATCATGATAATCTCCACACATGACATAAATGCCTACATCTCAATAATTTTTGGAGCCCACTTAACCTTGATACCACCAGATAATCCAATAGCATCAGTTGTGACTACATGTCATGTAGGGTACACAGACAATACCTTTGAGGGAGATTAATTTTTTGGGTCACTATCAAACCCCAGAAGTTAATGGAAATAATAATCATGGAGGTATCACATGCATGGTTACATCCCCACTAAGGACCCAGACTCCATCAAAATCATAAATAGAGACATTCCCAACAGTAAAATCAAAATCATCATCAAACCATTTTTTGGAAGATCTAGAGTCATCGGCCTAACCTAATTCGATCTTCTTACTGCCAAAAACCTTTTTATATTTAAGGGGTTTCTTCTTCCTATGTGTGACATTTTTATATCATTGACCTCCAGAATCCAGAGGATTGTGGAAAAGGGATATTTTAATAGAAAGGGGAGTCATATTCTTAGATGAGGACAAAGTAGCCTCTGATTCCTTGTCAGGGGAAAATGATCCAAGGGATGAGACCATATCCAAAGGTCAGAATGACAACCCAACTACATAGGATGACTTATTGGAAAGAGGGGAGGACTCAACTACATGCTAAGTTTGACTGACAGGAGCCACACGGCAGAAGTCATTCATGCAGTCCATAAAGGGATGGGGATAATGTGATAGATCATCAAAGGATATGGGATTGACCATTAGCAAACACCGAAATGGCATCACCACTTCAAGGGACAACTTGCCATAGGGGCTTCACTTTATTAATTATCATGTACATTCATAAAGGGGGTTTTAAAATTGCGAAAAATAGAGCCAACATGTTATAGATATTGGGGGTGGAGATTTTAGGTAGAGGTTTATAGGTTTTGTAGGTATTAAAATAAGTATTTGGTAAAAGTAAGGGATAGCCACTAAAATAGGCATGGAGTATTATTGACTATTTAGTAATAAAAAGAAAATGGTAATCTAAATCCTGAACAGACTGATGGTTGTTTATCTCACCACTTGACGGGATGTTACGAGCTTAAATATCCACATGAGGGAGAATATTATATGCTACTAGTACATTTTTATAGCATTTCAAATCATATGTGAATGTAGAGGAGTTTGCACAGTTTTTCTACGAGGGTCAAGGGTTTCTAGGTTTTGATAGTTTATAAAAATGGTGGCATGAGAAGGCATTTTCCAATGCAATGTGTTTAGAGGAGGTGGATTCAGTCTTAGGTTTTGGCATGGTGAAGATGCCAAAGATTGCGAGGTGCATTCTAGAGGCTATGAGGAAAATGAAAATTGTTCTTTGCTGAGGAAGAGTAGGTTAGACTCCTCTTCTTTTGTGGGCACTATACACAAAAATGGGGCACTAGAAAATGCATTTGTGCCTTTTGGCACCACATCGATGAAATTTTCTCCTCAATGGGTTTTCGTGTTGGTTAGCTGGTGCTGGGGTACAATTTGATAGAGACAATCATGGAAGAGGTTCATTGGTGTGAAGGATGTCGTGATGCCATGGGCCCTACGATCCTTTTTCTTTTCTTATCTACTAGTGTGGGTCATTGGCTTGCATTTGGGTGGCGATGGTTGGGGCTTCATGATCATTTTGGTTCCTATCAAATATGCTCTGACTTATTATATGGCAATTCTATTGTTGACCTCGTGCCATTTTCTTCATGGTTATTTTCAAGATCTTAATCCTCCTCAAGTGGAGCACTTCCTATTGTCTTTTGAATCAATAAAGTGGGTCCATATTTCCACTTTCCACTTCTATTTCATGAAAACATTTTAAAGCATGAATTTAATATTCATGTGAGGGTTTAATTATGTCAACAACCACATGGTATCTCCTCATGAAAAATTTCTTCCACATATGAAGAAAATGTCTCAAACAATATGTACATTGAGAAATGTAGTGCAAGGAAGAACTTGTACATGTTTTAGAAAAGCATAAATAAGACAAGATAGAGAGGTATTACCCACATTGAAAAAATGAGAGAAAGAAATGCACAATAAGGATGAACTTACAAGTTTTGAATAGGATGAAAGGAAATTGTTTAAAGAATCAATACAATCATATGGATATGTATGGCCATATGGAGCAATACAACAGTTGTACACTTTCTTCCTTTATTTTTTGTGTAGATCATATACCTCATTTTGAGATGATTATGATGACCATGTAGTGGTTATTTTATTAGCTTGTGGAGCTTTTCTTGAGGTATGCAAAGTCGATTTTGAGAAGATATTACTTATGTTGAATTTAGGCTTCTGTGATCCATATCAAGTTTATTGAGAAGAGTTTTCAGTGAAAATCACATCATAACTAATTTGTGGATGCATTTCAAACCAACGAGTGTGGTTCATCATCAGTACAAGTTGAAGAACCATATCAAGGTCGCATGTTAAATAGAGAGAGCAGATCATTCAACAACTATATTTGACTAGGAAACAATTATATTTGACTAGGTAACTAGAGAGGACCAATGACTATATTTGACTAAGTAACGACTATATTTGACTGGGAAGCTAAACTGGACCAAGGGATAAGGAAAGGAAAAAATAATTAATTAATTAATTTGTAAGTTGGTTTTGTTATATTTATTACCATATTTGAATAAAGGAAATCCCTGTATTAAATTATTAAGAGTACGAATCAATTAACTATTAATAGGCTTTTTTTCTTATTAAAATATATATTATTAATTAAGACTTTAGTTTTGTTATTTTTAATAACCTAAAGTTTGTATTTAACTACCAAGATCAATAACCTATTAATAGATCTATTTATTATTATTAAAACTATCTAAATAAATAAAAACTTAAATCATTAAAATTATATGAAATAATAATAAGAAAAATTAATAAAAGTTTAGATAAGCTATTAAGTTAGATAAATAATTGATCTCATACTAACTTTAAGGAATCTAATTGTATTGAATATGTATAAAATTTATCCTTAGTGAGGAATATGTAGCAAATTTCTCCTTAGTGTGGTTCTTCATCAAGACAAGTTGAAGAACCACACTTGTTGGTTCAAAACACGTCGACAAATGAATTTCGATGTGATTTTCACTGAAAACTATTCTCAATAAATTACTTACGTATCTACAAAACTCTTTTATTCTTCCAGTGGTTACATTTTTAGTTAGTATGTGATTGATGCTATGATCTAAAAGTAATTTCTACACTATATTAAATTTAGCAATTTATCTGTTTAATTAAGATCATATGGATAATAGTCACCTAGGGTTGAATTTTGGAAAAGTACTTAATCCTAAATACCTTGAAAAATGAAATATCCCTCCAAATATATGAAATTGTGTCCTTACCCCAAAAACTTTTGACTTGAGGGGTAGACACACCTTTAAATAAGTGGAAGCGCTTCCATTAAAGTTATTTCTCACCCCTTCTTACCTGCAACATCCCCTAGCCACCTCCTTGAAGAGGGTGTCCAACCTCAAGACTCAAGTGGGCCTTTGACCAAACCCATGTGTAACTTGGTGCAACATGGCATGATCTCAAGTCGGGTGTTCATCTTGTAATCTCCCTTTTTGCTCAGATATTTCATCCACATGGTCTTAGGCCCTAGTTTTAACCTAAGAACAATGATGTCCATCAATGTCATGACAAAAGAGGATGTAATACATGTAAACATTCCTCAAATTATATGTAAAACATGCCCGAATGGATCCTCATAGTGAAATGCATCTTTGGAAGAACCTTCATCAAGCCAACCATACAACTTCTATATGCTTTTTCTTCCCTTAGATGATAAAGAGTTCTAAGGCTTGATGGATTTCAAATGAAGACAATGTCCCAAACTTATAAAACCTCCCTAATAGTGTTTTAGTCCATGCACATCGTAGCATACCTATAGAAAAAGTTTTTTTGTCCCCCACCTTTAACCATATAACATGGATTTTTAGTCACCATGTCTCCTCCTGTAGTCTAAGGATGTATCATTTACAATCCTCTAACTCCCATAAATCATCAATTTGTTCCCGTGAAATAAATCCGACATCGAATAAAGTAATTTATGTGAACCAACTTACTGCCGGGAGGTTTAACCCACTCCAAAAACAACCCCATAAAAAAATTAAAGGAAACCACGATTGTGTATTGTTTTGAAAAGAGTCTAGGGATGTGTTCCTCTGTCGATCTTGCTTTGAAGTAACAAAAGAAAAGAAATTTCAATTAAGTTAAGGTCGTCTCTTGCTCAAAACCATACACACAACCAGTGTAGGAAATTTATCCCCGTCGAACTATAATTTTGGATGGTAGTTTCAATGGTTGGCGTTCCTGTATTTAATATACATGTGGTGCTGAAGGTTAATAAATTTTCCAGTACCTGGATACAAAATGTAGATACACCAATTATAATAATAGTCAAGGGCATGTAGAATATAACAACTAAGTAGCTTTTAGAATCTAAGTATATGGAAATGTGCTACCTCGTTGTATTTCATAAACACAACTCACATTTTATAAGTTATAGACCTGTCAATTTATTCATATGTTAGAAGTAGGCATGATCACGAATTAGTGCATCATGTGTTGGTATCAGAGGACAAACATGTTAGCTCCCTTTATGGCTCCCTTTACGGCTGCCGAAAATTTGGAAAAGCGGATCCCTTTCCAGCCGTCGTTGATTTGGAAACCATCTGCCGCCAATTATGGAAACCAACTACTGTTAAATTAATTTCCTATTGGGAGCTCCTGGAGTGGTCCATTACTCCCTCTGCAGTTCTCTATCATGTTCTGTGGAACACTTGACACATATCCAACATAAGCTTGATGGAAGATTGGCTATAAATACTTCTATTTGGTCCCCAAGATCATTCACTTAATCCCCTTCAGCCTTACACCATCAAATCAAAGTCAGTAGAGCTTGGAATTGGCACATGGGTGAAAGAAAAAGTCTGCAGGTTGTCTTCGTTCCTTATTCTTTTCCTTGTTCTAGTGCATGCTGCATTGTAGAGGCAACCTATAAATTCTCAAGAAGCCAAAAATAAATCTCAATAGATCGTTTTTCGCCATTAATACTATGTTTTTAATCAGCAGACAGTCGAAGCAAAGTGGGATTTGAACAACCCACGAAATGCTTTTGGGGATCAGTATTGGGAAGGTTTTTTTATTTCTGTAACAAAGTGTTACAGGATTTCCTTATTTATATGCTTTGGGTACTTAAAATAGTTCCGCGGGTCATTAGAGTCTCTGCATCTTATTCTATTATAAGTTCTGCATTGGCCATCAAAGACAAGAGTGAAGAAATGGTCACACGGAGAACCTGCCAACGATAAAGAAGAAACTGATAAAGAAGAAACCTTGTGGGAAGAAACTTTTGTGAGAAGCATCAATGGCCGAAGGTATGTTTTCTTGGGTATTAAAGTTTTTTTCGATTCTTAAGTGTTGATTCTGCATTATAAAATCGTTATTATGCTAAAATTTGGTATCGTAGCAAATTTTTTATCTCTGCCTTGGTGTTTATGTACATGCTCTATTTGGCTCAATGCTATATTTTGAGAATTTTCTTATTTAAGGCATTTATTTGGAAATATGTCTAAATTTTTGCTCAATTATTATGCTTATAATATTTAATTTAGGTTATTTATGCAAATTATACCTATTCTCATATCAAGCTAGTTTTTATGCATAAAAGAAATAATGTCTAAGTGATCCATATAATTTTTAATTGATTAGAGAATAGCCATATCATCTCTAATTAAATAATATTATATGTTAGGATTGATTAGGATCACATAAAGAATATTTAGACATTAATTGTAATTAATTATACTAGATATAATAATAAAAAATTCCCACAGGAATTTTTACTATATTTATATAATTAATTATGATAAAATATCAAATTATTCATAACTTACCCACAAGAATTATGAATTAATAGTTTTATCATCAAGTTCAAATCTAAGATATAATTTATATCAAATTATAATGATAATATACCATTTAGAATTATGAATTAAGCAAATAATTTAACAAATTCTATCATAAAGAATAATTGAATCTGCTTGAATTGAAAATTTAGTCCACAGACAATTTTTATGTCATTAGATTCAATTTTAAGCATGATTTACCTTGCTAAAGCATGAAATTTTATTTTAGGCGTCAATTTTAACATAAGCATGTGATCTTTAATTTTATGCAGTTGTACAACCTGCAAATTTCTCTGATATTCGTTGTGATATCCCTATACTTAAAGGAGATAACAATAAGGTCTGGAAGGAGAGAGTTCTCCTTCATTTGGGGTGGATGGAAATAGACTATGCTATTAGGAAAGATGAACCACTGGCACTCACTAATACCAGCAGTGCAACGGACATCACGCTTTATGAACGATGGGAGCGATCTAATCGCCTAAGCATGATGTTCATTAAGACTAAAATTTCAGCTGGTACTCGTGGTTCCATTGATCAACATGAAAAGGTCTGAGACATGCTGAAGGCCATTGATGATCAGATCGTCACTTCAGACAAGGCACTAGCAAGCACCCTAATCATAAAGTTCTCATCCCTAAGGCTCACCAGTGTGAACGGTGTACGCGAGCAGATCATGCAAATGAGGGACACTGTGGCTCGATTGAAGAAACTTGAGGTTGAAATTTCGAAGTCTTTCCTGGTGGAATACATCGTGAACACTCTTCCGCACCAATACGGACCCTTCAAAACCTCATGCAACACATATAGGGATAAATAGTCAATTAATGAACTCATGACCATGTGTGTTCAAGAGGAAGGGAGACTCGTGATGGAACTAGGAGAAAGTGCAATGCTGGCAATGCATGGAAAGGGAAAATCTCAAGCCAATCAGAAAGGGAAAGGTAAATTACCTCCCCAAGCCGATATCAAGAAGGATTCCAAGTGTTTCTTCTGTAAAAACAAGGGACACATGAAGAAGGAATGCACCAAATTTCAGAAATGGCTTGCAAACAAAGGTAATCCAATCTCGTTTATTTGTTATGAATCTAATATGGTTAATGTCAATATTAACACCTGGTGGATTAATTCTGGATCAACAATTCACATTTCAAATTCCTTGCAGGGTTTGTAAAACCTAAGGAAGCCAGTGGGAAGTGAGAAAAGCATCTTATCAGGAAACAAGATGGGCTCGCATGTGGAAGCTATAGGAACATGCTATTTAACTTTAAGCAGTGGCTTTGTTTTAGAATTAGAAAAGACCTTTTATGTTCCAAGTTTTTCTAGAAACTTGATTTCAGTTTCAAGGCTTGTACATTTTCAATATTCCTTTAACTTTTCATAAACATCTTTCAGTTTATTTTATAAATATGATTATGTTGGGAATGGTATTTTGTCTAATGGTCTTTACTGCATTAATTTACAAAAAAATGTCTTTTATGATTCAATGCATGTTCACACTGGCACTAAAAGATGTGTTATTAATGAAGATTCCTCTAAATTATGGCACCGAAGATTAGGTCATATCTCCATAGAAATAATTAAAAGATTAGTAAATGAAGGGGTACTTAATACTCTAGATTTTACTGATTTTGAGACTTGTGTGGACTGCATAAACGGAAAACAGACCAACAAGTCAAATAAAGGTACCAATAGGAGTTCAGACATATTAGAGATCATACATACTGATATATGTAGTCTAGACATGGACTCACATGGTTACAGATACTTCATTTCTTTTATAGATGATTACTCACGATATATGTATCTCTACATGCTTCATAAAAAGAACGAAGCATTAGATGCCTTTAAGATATTTAAGGTTCAAGTAGAGAAGCAATGCAACAAGAAAATTAAGATTGTGAGATCAGATAGAGGTGAAGAATATTATGGTAGATACACAGAAGATGGACAAGCACCTAGCCCATTCGCAAAATTTCTTCAAGAGCATAGGATTGTTGGCCAATACACCATACCTGGTTCACCCAACTAGAATGGTGTAGAAGAAAGAAGAAACCGAACATTATTGGACATGGTGCGGAGTATGCTTAGCAGCTCCAATATTCCTAAATACTTTTGGATTGAAGCACTTAAGACGGCAGTGTATATATTAAACCAAGTTGCAACCAAGGTTGTTCCTAAAATGCCATTTGAATTATGGAAAGGTTGGAAACCGAGTTTGCGACATATGTGCATTTGGGGATGCCCGTCTAAAGTGAGAATTTATAATCCACAAGCGAAGAAGCTGAACCTAAGGACCACTAGTGGGTATTTCATTGGATATGCTGAAAGGTATAAAGGTTACAAATTTTATTGTCCATCTCACAACACTAGCATTGTGGAATCAAGAAATGCAAAGTTTCTTGAAAATGACTTGATCAGTGGGAGCGATCAAACTAGGAACATAGTTTTTGAGAAGGATCATTTAGAATCTCAACCTTCCACCTCAAGTGATCGATTGGTTATTGGTCACAGCACCCCTCAAGTACAAACTGGTATTGAACAACCAATTGTTGAAGTTCCACAAGCTGTTGATGGCATTCCAGTAGAGCAGGTAGTCCAAGAGTTGCCAAGAACTTTTGAACAACGAGGTTGAACCACATACTTCTTAGGAAGATGATGGTACAACATTAAGAATATCTATTACACCAAAGAGATCAACAATTCCTGATGATTATGTTGTGTATCTGCAAGAATCTGACTAAAACATTGGAGCCGAAAATGATCCCGAGTCATTTTCGCAAGCCATGAGTTGCAAAGAATCAGAATTATGGTACGATGCCATGAAGGAAGAGATGAATTCTATAAAGAGTAACGAATTCTTGGATCTTGTTGAGTTTTCTAATGGTGCAAAATCCATTGGATGTAAATGGGTCTTTAAGATAAAGAAAGACTCATTCGACAACATTGAGAGATACAAGGCAAGACTCGTTGCTAAGGGATTCACTCGAAAAGAAGCAATCTATTACACAGAGACTTTTTCTCCTGTATCTAAGAAATATTCCTTGCGTATTATTTTGGCATTACTAGCCCATTTTGACTTGGAGTTGTAACAAATGGATGTGAAAATGACTTTTCTCAATGGAGATCTAGAGGAGGAGATCTACATGAAACAACCTAACGGATTCCCCTCTAGTGATGGTAAGCAATTGGTTTGCAAGCTCAAGAAATCCTTATACAGTTTAAAACAAGCATCCCGCTAATGGTATTTGAAATTCCATAATGTAATTTCTTCATTTGGTTTTGTAGAAAACATTATGGATAAATGTATATACCTTAAAGTCAGTGGGAGTAAAATCTATTTTCTTATTTTATATGTGGATGACATTTTGCTAGCAACCAATGATAAGGGTTTGTTGCATGAGGTGAAACAATTCCTCTCTAAAAATTTCGATATGAAGGATATGGGTCAGGCATTTCATGTCATTGGCATTAAGATCCATAGAGATAGATTTCGAGGCATCTTGGGTCTATCTCAGGAAACCTATATTAATAAAATTTTAGAGAGATTTCAGATGAAGGATTTTTCACCAAGTGTAGCTCCCATTATGAAGGGTGATAGGTTCAATTTGAACCAATGCCCGAAGAACGACTTTGAAAGGGAACAAATGAAGAACATTCCATATTATTTTGCTGTCAGAAGCCTAATGTATGCTTAGGTTTGCACAAGACCTGACATTGCATTTGTTGTGGGAATGTTGGGATGATATCAGAGTGATCCAGGTTTAGATCACCGGAGAGCTGCAAAGAAAGTAATGAGGTACCTTCAAGGAACCAAAAAATACATGCTTATGTATAGATACACAAACAATTTGGAAGTAATTGGCTACACAGATTATGACTTTGCTGGATGTGTTGATTCATGCAAATCAACATCAGGATACATTTTTACGATGGCTAGTGCAACTGTATCATGGAGGATTGCCAAGTAGACCTTGATTGCCACGGCCACTATGGAATCTGAGTTTGTCTCCTGTTTTGAGGTTACTTTACATGGTGTATGGCTTAAGAGTTTCATTTCTGGGCTTAGAATTATGGATTCTATCTCTAAGCCATTGAGAATGTATTGCGACAATTTAGCTGTTGTTTTAATGGATAAAAACAACAAAAGTGGGAGTCAAAATAAACACATCGACATTAAGTATTTAGCTATAAGGGAACGTTTTAAAGAAAAGAAAGTGGAAATTGAGCACATCAACATTGAGTTGATGATCGCTGATCCTTTGGCTAAGGGCATGCCACTGTTGAAATTAAAGGATCATGTAATAAATATGGGACTTAGTTCCATTATGTAGTTTCTCATTGTATGGACAATGTTATTTTACTGAAATTCTTAATTATTGTGATGTTTTCTCATATTTATGTGCACCTTAATTTGATTTGAGAAAATTCATCTATGTAGGACCAAGAATAAACATAAGGTTTATTCATTAAGAAATTGTTGCCACATAAATTTTAATAGAAATAAATACATAGTAATACATGGAAGATAATTGATGAGCCCCAAAAATGGGTAACTTATTGGGCTCATTTTGCCTATTGTTCTCGATTAATCCACCATTCTTCATAGCTTTATGCATGCTTCTAAATATACTTCTGTTAATTGAATGAATGAGAATAGTCACTTGACCACATAGTCTAATACGTGCTTATTGCAGATTTTTCGACATCTTTTGGACCAAGGTCAAGCATTTATGAGCAAGTTGCTAGCTAAATACGAAGGAACAAGGCTGAGAATTTGTAGGAAGGGTGTATTCTACACTAAATGACCCCTTCCTCGAGTTCTCCACCATCAACTTGGAGTTCAATCGCCCACCAAAGATGACTTCAAGGGGCAACCGAGCAGATTTTGTGAAGTGGCTGATTAACTGTGGTTTTGAGCAGCCAAGCTCCTAAAGTTAAGGAGGGTTGTTGGGAGCCCTCATGGTGCATAAGTAGGAAGGCTTCAAGCCTTGGTAGTTTAGCTATGTAATAGTTTTTTTTTGCACTTTAGTGCAGCTTTGCCTTTCAACTCATTTTCGAGCTCTTGATGTAAACAATTTTGTGACATGATCAATTTTTGAGTAATGGAGATAAATTTCACTTTGCACTAGATCTGAGCTTTCTTAGGAGGTTGTAGCACTTGGGGTTGGGCCCAACCCAAGTGCTAGTACCTCCTTTGTGTACTTGTATGTGTTTTCCTTGCATTCATAGAATAATTTATGCTATTTAGGTTAAGATTTTGCTTTGTTACTTAGGTTTCTTTTAATGATTAAAATATTTTTTCATGCTTCGAGTTGATTTGATAGTTTGGTAATAGAAAAGATCTGTAGAAAAAGGCCATCAAGAAATCCTTGATCTCACCTCTCCCTCCTTGGGACCATGAGTTGAGACCAAGGCATACTTGCTACCACAAAAACATTGTTTTTGCCTTTTCAATGCAATTGCTAGTGTTAGATTTTTAGTTGGAAAAGTTGCTACTAGTTGTACTTGCATGTTTAGATCTAATCTTGCTTAGTTTCCATAGTTATCTTGCATGATCTCCTGTCTATAAACTTTTGTTCCTCATGTTTCTGGTTTTTAGGTCAGATTATGTCAAAATAGATAGATCTCTGGTTTTTCTAGTATTTCTTCGATCAATTTTGAGAAATAGAGTGTAAAGCACCTGTAATACATCCCTGCCTATCCTTCCTTCATGACACAACCTTCTCTAATCCCTAATTCCAGATTCCTTCCCTTTATTTGCCACACTTTTCCAATTTGACCTAATTTCTACATTCTTGTGCAGCATTTCTCCCTTCATCCCTGAACCAATCCAACCACCTTCATCACTGCTTAGCTTCATTCTCCAGGTCCTAGACCCCTTCACATCCTCATGCATCCTCAATTTCCACTTTCCCACCGTTTTTCCACCACCAACCCTCTAAAATCCTCTTTCGGCTCTTCCTGTAGAACTTCTTGTAGAACATCCTGTAGAACCCTTGCAGACTTCCTGTAGAAGATCACGTGAGCAGTTTTTCAAGATCTGATCACTGTGAAACCCTCTGGAAGGGTGCTAGGGACCCCTTAGGCCCTCTTATCACATTCCCAACCTCATGCAAGCGCCCACTCCATTTCCTTTCGCCAGTCAACCTTTGCACAATCAAAAACAATTAAAGCACATGCATAATAATTCTACAAGATTACTCAAAAATACAAAAAGATGTTTTTTGTTTCCAGATTTTACTTCAGATGTAGCTTAGTCACATGCATTCTACCTTTCTAAGAGTCAATGGCATCCATTTCCACCGCTTTCATCTCTTTTCTTGCATCAGTAGGGTTAGCCGGCAAAACTAAGGTTTGCTAGGGTTCGCATTTCCTTTCAGCTTTCAACTTCTTTCTGCAAGTAGATTAGCCTCTTTTGAGTTAGATTTCATTCATCATAGTTAAAAGCTTCTTCTAAGAGCTCATGGAAGTTGGCTTAAGCTCCTAGCGGACTTGTGCCAACTGATCAAGTGACAGCCTGCGACAAAAGCTAGTACTTGTGCATATAGCACCGTCGCTTCCAAGTTTGTTACGAACAACCGGGCTGATGAAAGTAAAGAAGGGAGTCCCAGGAGTTGCAGCATCATTGTTGCAATACTGGAGCTCACCATCATTTTTCCGTCATTGCTAGGGAAGCGTCAGAGTATTTGGATTGCTACTTTTCTTCTATTTTCTACTGCAACCTTCTGCTAAGTAGTTTATTTCAGTGAGAGTAGAGTAGTTGTTTCATTTCCATTCTGCAATTTCATTTCTGCAAAAGTAGACTAGACATTTCCTGCTTTCCTATATTAGCATTTCAATTCTGCAAGCATAGATTAGCATTTCCATTCCACAATTTCAATTCTGTAAGCATATATTAGCATTTCAATTCTGCAAGTGTAGCTTAACATTTTATTTCTGCAATTTCATTTCAGCAACATAGATTAGTCATTTCTTGCTTTCATTTCAATTCTGCAATTTTCATTCCAGCAAAGTTTACTTTAGTTAGTTGCAATTTGTTGTTCAATCAATTTCTAGTTTTGCAGATACAAGCAGAGAAAAACACAAAAAATCAACCAAAAATATTTCATTTCATGCCTCGTAGGAACAGAGACAATTCAGGAAAATTCTTACCCAACACCCCCACCACATCACTGAGTCACCCTTCTCTCTTCTTCGATGGCAGTGGTCCTCTAGAGATATACGAAGATCCTCTAACAGAATAAGAGCAAGAAGGCATTCCTCCTGAGACCATGGCTGAACACAGAAACGGTATAGGAAATGAGGAGAGAATAGAATGTGCCTTTCCCATCCAAGAGACCACTGGCGACACAAAAATGAAAAACACAAGTCCCTCAGCCTTACCTCACTTCCATGGATTGACCACTGAAGACCCTGATACCTTCTTGTTTGAGTTTGTTGTCCTTTGTCAAACCTATGACTATGCAGAAGACGAGCAAAAGTTGAAATTCTTTCCCTCTACCCTCAAGGATGCAACATTACGCTGGTTCATAGGGTTACCTCGAAACGGTATCACAACTTGAGCTCAGATGTAGCAAGCCTTTAACAAAAAATACCAGGATTACTGTAGGTCAAAGGAAACAAAGGGAGAAATCTTTTGGATGACCATGGGAAGTGATGAATCCTTAGAAGACTATGAAGAAAGTTTCCAACTTAGTTATAAAAGGGCCAGGTGCACACTTGACCCCAAATCTCTGAAGTTGGTTCTACTCCGAGGAATCCCTGAAGACCTTCTAGGTACCCTCCATTTGCTGGCTGGAGGAGACATCTACCAACTACCTTATGATGACATAAAAACTGTGTTTAGAACCCATTCTAGGGCAGCCCGGAAACGAGGTAGGGGGAATCAACTTTCAGCCAGTGCCACCTTCTCCAAACATGAGTTTACAAATCAGATGGAAGACCTTAAAAGTGAGATGAGACAGACCATTGCCACGCAATTGGATACCTTCCGAATCCAACAGAAGAAAGAGGAAGCTGAGAAGGCTTTGGCCATATTTTGTCCCAGATGTATAAGGAATCATCCTCGGAACGAGTGTCCATTGTACCCAGTAGAGATATGTTTCGTTTGTGAGGAAGACAACCCTATAAACCAGTGCCCAACCTTGTTTGGACTTAAAGCTATATACTAAGGGGTAGAAGGAGCCATTGAACCACTCTACTTCCTAAACCAAAGGAGGCCACATGGATCCAGACCTTACTAGTAAGGGATGCAAGGGATCATAGACTTATTACAACCATAACCAATCCACTCACATACCTTCTTAGGGTCCCCCTACTCATCCTTCCCCGTCTGCACCCCCTCCTTGGTCATATCCATATCAATACCATACTCAACCTGCTGCTCATTCATTTCATTCTCATGTTCAGCCACAACCTCAGTGGAATGCACCTCAATAGGGGTGGAGGCCCCAATACAACTCTCCTCCTGCTATTTTGCCTTCACCACATGCTCAACCACAACCATTGCCTCTTGCTCCTCTAAGACAACCCAGATGTCTGCTCAACCAAACCCGAACCCCAATAACAGACAGGCCCATTAGGTATATACTGGAGAGACGACATGCCTACCTATGTTGTGTAGATTGACGAGATCAACCTACGATCCGGGAAGGTCCTCCCAGATAGACAACCTCCTCCTCAGGAGGATGAGGAAGAGAAACAAGAAAGTGAACCCAAAGCCATTCCACCCTTTCCTGAGAGACTAACTGGAACCACGCAACCAAACCTAGAAGAGACTAAACTTCTGGGTGAGCTTAAATAGTTATGTGTGAAAATACCACTTCTCCAGGCCATAAAATATGTACCAATCTACACCAAATTGATCAAGGAGAAGTGTTTCAGGAACCTAGGCAGGCGCAAGACAGATGCCCCAACTATCAATGTCATAGGACAACTGTCTGACCTGATGTTGGGACAAGTAATCTGTCCAAAATATCTGGACCCTGGGAGTCTTGTAGTTGATGTCCACTTCAATGGCACCATAATACCCCGTAATTGATCTAGGGGCTGCCATTAATGTGATGACCAGGGACAGTATGCTCAAACTCAACCTTCATAGTTCCCTAAGAAAGACCTCGACAGTACTGTAGTTAGCAAACCGCTCCACCGTGACTCCCGAAGGGATTGTGGAGGATGTCATGGTCTCCGTTGATTCTTGGGAGTACCCTTCGGACTTCTTGGTCCTACAGCCAAAGGCAAAACTCACTGGATACCCCCTCATTTTGGGAAGGCCTTGGTTAGCTACTGCAGATGCTTACATCAGTTGTCATGTTGGCAGCATGACCATCAAAAATGGGCCTATGTCCAAACAGCTAGTCCTATATCCTCCTGCCCAACCTCTGCTAGAACATGACTTACCTCTCTGATTAGAGGAGGAAGATGAGGATGAAGTCTACTCTGCACCAGTGTGCACAGTGGAAGCCACTAGGGGAGGTCCTCAAACCAAGGATGACCTTATTGATAATTTAATTTAGAATCCACTTCCCAGTGTGCTGCCATTAGAAGAGTTGGTAGAAGACACCCAAGCCAATGCTTTGGTGGATCTTTGTGTGGCTGATCCAACCTCTTCTCGAGTTAAGAACGTGGAATTTTGCCATGAAAGAACCTTGAAGATCAACTCATCCGTATCCCCCTCTCAGGAGAAGGAGCTGTGTAGCTTATTGAACTGCCATTTGGATTCTTTTGCTTGGAGCTACAAGGAGATGAAAGGAGTCCACCATTCAGTCTGTACCCATCACATTTACATTAAAGAGGATTGTAAACCAGTCAAGCAGCCTCAGAGGAGAATGAATCCAGCCCTTAAGGACATTGTCAAAGAAGAACTGCAGAAGTTGCTAAATGCAAGATTCATCTACCCCATCTCTGACAGTGAGTGGATTTCCGCTCTGGTGATTGTGCCTAAGAAAAACGGGAAGTGGAGAATCTGTGTATATTATCGAGAACTTAACAAAGCCACCAAGAAGGACCATTTCCCTTACCCTTTCATAGATAAAGTGTTAGATGGACTGGCAGGGAAGAAATTATTTTCTTTCCTAGATGGGTTTAGCGGGTATAATGAAATCCAAATCAGCCCGAAAGACCAAGATAAGACCACTTTCACATGTCCATGGGTTACCTTTGCCTACCGGGTCCTTCCCTTTGGGTTATGCAATGCTCTTGCCACTTTCTAGATAGCAGTACTAAGCATATTTGCTGAGCTGGTTCATGATTCGGTGGAAATCTATATGGATGACTTTACTCCTTATGGGTCCAACTTTCAAGAAGCATTGACTAACCTGGGAAATGTTTTAACCAAGTGTGTTGAAATGAACCTGTCCCTCAGTCCTGAAAAATGTGAATTCCTGATGACTGAAGGGACTGTGCTAGGTCATACAATTTCTCAGCAAGGATTACAGGTGGATCCCAACAAGATTGCTATCATCCAAAGGGTTCCACCTCCTCAAAAGGTAAGAGATGTTCAAAGTTTTCTAGGCTTAGCAGGATATTATAGAACATTCATTAAAGATTTCAGTAAGCTAGCCTCTCCATTATTTGGTCTTTTGGGGAAAGATGTTGAGTTTATATGGACTGACAACTGTCAAGAGGCTCTGGATGCGTTGAAAGGTACGTTGGTAACTGCCCCAATCTTGAGAGGTCCAAACTAGGCCCTACCTTTCCACATTCACATAGATGCCTCAAACAAAGCCATAGGAGAAGCCTTAGAACAAGTTGAAGAGAAGCTACCGTATGCCATATATTTTGTCAGTAAAAACATGTCCAAGGCAGAAATAAACTATACCGTAACCGAGAAAGAGCTCCTAGCTGTAGTCCATTCCCTCAAAAAGTTCAGACACTACATCACTAGCTATCAAACATTCGTACACACCGATCATGCTGCAATTAGGTATTTGATGAATAAACCTGATGTAAATGCTCGTATCATTAGATGGTTAGTTTTATTACAACAGTTTGACTTAACCATTGGTTATAAGCCATGTAAGGAAAATGTTGTTGCTGATTTTCTATCTAGACTAGATTTGTCTACAGGTGAAGAAGGGATGGTGGATGATCAAATGCTAGATGAACACCTGTTTGGTATCTCAGTACTCTCTCCATGGTTTTCTGATATAGTAAATTACATGGTTTCAGCACAATTCCCACCACACATATCCTCAAAAGAGAAGAGCAAGATCGTGAGGAAAAGCACCCCATTCACCTGGATTGGGGGCAACTTGTTTAAACATGGCCCGGATCAGATTTTGTGGCATTGTGTCAGGGAGGAGGAAGTTTTTGACATCCTCTTAACCTGTCATGATGGGCCCTATGGAGGCCACTTTTCAGCAAAAATAACTTCTTTCAAAATTCTACACGCAGGCTACTATTGGCCCACTCTTTATCAAGATGTCAGGAGATACATCAGTCAATGTGACCGATGTCAGAGGATGGGGAAACCGACTCCAAGGGATGAAATTCCCCTCCAATCTCAAGTGACTTTCGAGCCATTTGAGAAGTGGGGCATGGCCTTTGTAGGTCCTATCAACCCTGCTTCAAAACAAAATTCTTACATCATTGTGTGCATGGACTACCTGACAAAGTGGGCAGAAACAAAGGCAATCAAGGGAGAAATAGAAGGAAAAGTGGCTAAGTTCTTGAGGGAAAATATCTTCTACAAGTTTGGCTACCCAAGAGAGTTAGTCACAGATCAAGGAAGTCAGTTTACCTCTAACCTGATTGAAGACCTGCTCGCTCATCACAGGATTAAGAATAGAACTTCCACCCCTTATCATCCATAAGCAAATGAATAGGTGGAAGTCACTAACCGAGCTTTGGAAGAGATTTTGACTAAAGTTGTGAGAAGTAGCAGAAAATATTGGGTAGATCGCTTGGTTGAGGCCACCTAGGCCTACAACACTACTTGGAAAACTACAACAGGTTTCACACCTTATGAGATGGTCTACAAGAAAAAGGCTTTGTTGTCCATAGAATTTGAATATAACACATTGAGGTTAGTAGCTTAGGTGGACCTAGATCTCAGCCATGCACAACACGAAAGATTACTTCAGCTAAACGGACTAGATGAACAAAGAATGCAGGCCCTTCTCCACTCAGAGGTGGTCCAACTTCAAAGGAAGATATGGCATGCCCGACACCTTAAAGAAAACCAATTTCAGCCAGGAGATTGGGCACTGTTATATGATTCAAGATATAAGGATTTCAAAGGGAAGCTAAGGACAAGATGGATGGGACCATATACAATGGACAAATGCAAGGACAATGGTTCAGTCCATATCAAGACCATTGATGATGAAGCCACCCCATGATCGTCAATGGGCATCGATTGAAAATCTATAGGAAACCCCTTTCGAAGCAGGATTTCATTCAAACTCTGGATAAATCAGTGTTGGTAATGGAGCATGCCCCTGTCTCCACTCCAACCACACCTTGAAAAACAAAAAAGAAAAAAAACAGAAAAAAGAAAAGAATAAAATATCCTTGGGTGAAAACCTCTTGGAGGTGCCTAGGGTAGACAATGAGGATGAAAACCTCTTGGAGGCGGCCCAGCTGTCTCAGACTAAAAAAAAAAAAAAGGAAAAGAGAGAAAAAAGAAAAATAAAAATAAACCTAATTTCTGTTGAATAATTGCAGGTTGCAGGAAGGGCATTGCAAGTTAGGAGGATCACACAAGACAAAGACAGAGGTCAGCACTAGGCTGCAAGCATCCCTCACAATCCATTCCTCCATGACCACTACCCTTTCCTAAGATCTGATCTCATTCGGGCTAAGATTTCACCTTCTACAGGAAGTTTTGTGTCTTCTACAACAAGTTTTGTGTCTTCTACAGGAAGATCCTGTAGAACCTACAGACGAGCCAAAATTTATCTCAGAAGAGAATCAAAGGTTGGGAATCTTCCTATGAGGCTTGTCAACATCCCTGTTTCCACCTATCACCATATGTTGCCCCTTTTTCCACCTCTGTACACCTCTATTGCACTCATTGTTTATGTTCCTTTACAGTCAAACACAGAAATCCTGTTTTCTTCATAATGCCAAAAAAAATATCTTAATGACAAATCAAGCAGTAGTTTTTCACTCACCATATGTGTTTCCCTCCATCTGGACTCCTCACCAGCGAGATCCTCGTCAGCAGTATAGCTCTGCTCATTCTAGCTTGTATTCTAAGGGAAGAAGCAGCTACAGGACATCCTACAAGAATCCTATAGTAGTCGATCCCTCTGAAAGACTTACTTCAGAGATAGCGACAACAAAGTATGGTAGAAGAAGCATGCATGGAGCTCTACCTGAACATATGAACATCAGCAACAACTGAGGCCAAGCATGCAGTGTGCATGCAACAACAACGAACGAAGGAATGGCTTCCAAAACTCGGAATCTGCATAACATGGCCATGGCCACGCAGGTAAGTGCCTAAACTCATTCTTCAATTGCATAAATTATATTTTAAAGCTGCATGACTATGGTAATGGTTCCGATTGAGTGGAATTGGTGGCCAGTCAACTGGCTACCCTCGGCCAGTTACATATCCTCGTGGAATCCAAACGAGCCCCGTTACATTCAAAATTGTTGATTAGATGTGCAGCCAGCATGTGTGGAGTGTCCATTCAAGGAGAAATCATCGGGACTGGTAGTGGCGGCGACGGATAATGGAAGAGAGGAGGTGATGGCAGTTAGAAACATGCAGAAACATTATGGCTATGACGTTGGATCAAAGGTTTGGTCTGGCCACCTCATCCTCTCACCACGAATCACGCGCACTTAAAAGATGCTTAGTTGAAACATGCACCACCCTCTGTTCATTCTACATTCACGACGTTCCCGATTGGAGTACGCATCCATCGTTTCCAGAAACAGTTAACCAGTCATCCTCCACTAGTTTTTCTTCCCGTTTTCAAAAACCTCCCACCTATCGGGCTCTAGCAGAAGCACAATTCTATTCTACAGGAGCCAGGAGGCTTCTACAGGAAGCGTTCTACAAGAAAGGTAGAACAGCTCTGTGGAGAAGGAAAACCCAGAATTTTCGTCGAATTTCAAGCTCCAATCGAGGTAGGCTTGAGAAAACTTCCCTATGCATGATTTGTTTGTGCAAGGTGGTGAATTGAACGGCATCAGTTTGAGAAACGAGAGTAAAAGTCTACCTGTGCATTGAAAAATGTGAAAGTTTGTCTGCATATTTCACCGATTTTACCCAGTTCTTCCTCTGCATTCTAAAATCTCCTCATCATTTCTAAATTCTCCTGTAAGAAAGATATATGCAGCACTAGAGGCAAGCTTGTGTGTGTTAAAAAAAAAAACTAAATTTACATATCTATCTATGTGCTGAAAAGAGAACCTGTGTCCTTATGCTCTGTTCTGTAAAACAAAATTATTCTTTTCATAAACAGACAGTTGAATTTTGGGTGACACCAGTCTTAAAACAAGGAAATTATTGCTATTTGATATTGAACACATGATAAATTCCTTCTTGGGTTCAGAAGAAACTGAATTCAACCATCCTTTGTTCTAATGATTGGTTGTTTGTTTTCCTCAGCATTTTCTATTCTGGTTAAAACATAAAAAGAACACTCGACACCATGCCAGGAGGATTCATAAGGAAATGTCAGGCCAGGAAGTAACTCCATTAAGCAAAAACTGATTTGTATGTTCTATTCCATCAGGTAGGACTATTATATACATGAGGGAGAGACTGTTCAGTTCATCTCCCGATGACTGTTCATATTTATCATTTATTTATTTACATATATTCACCCAATCACAAGGATTAGGTGTCAATGTTCCCCCCCTTAATCTGAAGGGATGTTGGTGAGTCCAAGCATCATTCTGAATTGTTCAAGCTTTTCTCTTCTAAGCGCTTTGGTAAAGATGTCTACAATTTGCTCATTTGTGGAACAATGACGGAGATGGATTGTTTTGGCCTCAACATGAAGTTGAATCAGATGATATTTAGTATTGATGTGCTTCATTCGATCATGGAACTTTGGGTTCTTGGCCAAGTTTATTGCATAGGTATTGTCAATCATGAGTGGAGTTGATTGTACTTGTTTTACCTACAAATCTTCAAGAATTTTCCTGAGCCACACAATTTATTTTGTTGCTTCAGCTGCTGCCATGTATTCTGCTTCTGTTGTGGAATCTGCTGGAACTGATTGTTTGCATGATGTCCAGGAGACAACTCCTGATCCAAGACTCATATCATATCCTGAAGTTGATACTCTAGTTTCTTTGTCTCCATCAAATTCTGAATCAGAGTATCCAATCAAGCTGAAGTCGCCCACCTGTTTATACTTGATTCCAAAGTCTTGAGTTCCCTTCAATTACCTTAGAACTTTTTTTGCAGCAGACCAATGTCCCTCACAGGGCTTTTGCATAAACCTGGAGAGGATTCCAACAACAAATGAAATGTCTAGTCTGGTAGTAGTTAGGTAGTTGAGACTTCCTACAAGTTGTCTATACTTTGTTGCATCCTCAAATTCTTTTCCTTCAATACATGTGAGCTTTAAGTTTTGTTCCATTGGAGTAGTAAGAGGATTGCACTCTGTCATGCCAAACCTATTCAAAAAAACTCCAATGTATTTCTTAGAAAGAAATATGGACTTTGGATGTTGGGTTACTTCAATGCCAAGATAGTAATGAACATAGCCCAAATTAGTCATTTCAAAACTTTTCCCCAATTCCTTCTTTATGGATGCAATGTAGCTTTCATTGTTCCCTGTCATTAAAATATCATCTACATATACCATAAGATATACAACTATTTTGCCAACTTTCTTGACAAATAAAGTTGCATCATTAAGATCAAAATGATTGAAATTGAGTTTTAGAAGATGCTCAGTTAGTTTTTCATACCAGGCTCACGGTGCTTGTTTGAGGCCATACAAGGGCTTTACAAGTTTGCATACTTTATGTTCATGTCCTTTCATAGCAAATCCTTTAAGCTGGGACATAAAAACATTCTCTTTTAGATCTCCATTCAAGAAAGTAGTTTTTACATCCATTTGATGGACTTTCCAACCATTCTGAGCTGCTAGTTCAAAGAGTGTCCGAACGGTAGCCCATTTTGCTATGGGGGCAAAAGTCTCCTCATAATCGACCCCTTCCTTCTATGAAAAACCTTTTGCTACAAGCCTAGCTTTGTGCTTGTCAAGTGAGCCATCAACTTTATACTTGTTCTTGTAGACCCACTTGCAGCCAATTGTTTTGGTTCCTAATGGAGGATCAACCAACTTCCAAGTGCCATTCTTTATGAGGGCATCATACTCCTTTTGCATCACTTCTTTCTATTCATCATGAGAAGCAGCTTCTTTGAAGGAAGTTGGTTCAAAATTTGTAGATAATTTCAATTCACAATCATAAGACACATCCATATCAACAGGTGAATTAGAGTCATCTACATCACTTCCATTTTGCCGGTTTGAATTTCTGGTTCCTGTCTTTGCAACTTCATCAAGATGAACACTTTCAAGTGTCTTTGTCAGCCACTTTGGGGGACCTTTCTGAGATGGTGCAGGCTGCTCCGTTGATTGAGTTGGGACAGAATCAAGATTGAGTCTCCCAATTCTATCAATTACATCACTTAAAGAATCATCCGTTGTTGGAGTTTCATGCGGGGGAGTGTGTTCTTTAGAAGAAGATTCCACATGTTGATCTAGTATAGGAATCCCCCCTTCAAGATGTGGAATCTGATTATCAAATTCTTGAAATGATTTTGCTTTTGCGAATCTATCCAAGCGATCAAGTTGCCGCTCAACAGCATTGTCAGATTTGGATGATTCAAGAAAAATTACATCTCTAGATACAACAAACTTCTTATTTACTTCATCATAGAGGCAGTATGCTTTGGAGGTGTTTGAGTACCCCAGGAACATACACTTACGTCTTCTAGCACCAAGTTTGTTCCTATGTACCTTTGGTATCAAGGCATAACAGGTGGAACCAAAGACCCTGAGATGTTTTACCGAAGGAACATGTCCACACCACATTTCATATGGAGTCTTGTTTCTTATAGCATTAGATGGACATCTATTCTTTATATATGCAGCACATAGAACAACGTCAACCCAAAACATTAACTTTACATTTTTGAAGAAGAGCATGGATCGTACCATATTTAAGATTGTCCTATTCATTCTTTCAGCTACACCATTCTGTTGGGGATTATAAGGCATAGTTGTTTGATGTTTGATCCCATGTTGGTGAAGATAGTTTTCAAATTCATTTGACGTGTATTCTTTTCCATTATCAGTGCGAATAGACCCAATATGAGATTGTGCATCATTTTCAATCCATTTATGAAAATCCTTGAATGTTTGAAAAGCATCAGATTTGTTCTTCAATTAATAAACCCAACACATTCTGGACCTGTAGTCATCATAAATGTCATGATATATTTATTTCCATTTGCGGAAGGAACAAGCATTGGACTACATAAATCTAAATGAATGAGTTCAAGTATCCTATGTGCTCTTGAATGTGAATCATGAAAAGACTATTTGCTATGCTTTCCTAGAATGTAAGCATCACATTGCTTAAGTTTTCTAGGAATTGTATGCAAACCAGCAACACCATTTTTCTTCAATAAGCAGAGACTGTCATAGTTCAAACGTCCAAATCTAGCATGCCATAGTAAACTTGATGGAAGTGTACCTTCTTCATGATGAGAATTGTATGAGAAATGTTGTGCCTGAGCAGATGTTCCTTGCAGATTGAGAAGCATTTCTTCTTCTATTCCCCTCATGACAAGTGAGTGGTCAGATACTTTTCTTACCTTAAGCTTGCCATCAAACATATGAATGGAGTGACCTTGCTGGCTGATGTGGACCAAGCACAAAAAGTTTCTCTTGAGCTGTGGGAGATATAGAACATGATCCAGAAGAAAGTTTGGAAGACCAGGTAGTTTAAGCCTGATTGTGCCAAGCCCTGATGGCTTGATCTACAAAGTATACTGCTCCATCAACATTGTCAATGAAATCTTCAAAAAAATCTTTTCTATGAGTCATGTGGCAGGTTGCTCCTGAATCAAACAACCAATCATTTTTCCAAGAAGCAAGTGAAGCATTAAATAAATCTTCATTTACTCCAATATTACATTGTGCCACAACATAGTGAGCAGATTCAGGTGCTTTACCTTTGTCTGAATCATCAGTTTTACCTTTCTGTTGATTTATTTTCTGCTCAATTTTGTCCCATGGTAGCTTGCATGTAGAGGCATCATGTGATCCATTTCTTTTGCAGCATATGCAATTCAAATCTGCCTTTTCTCCTTGAGAATGTCTACCCCCCTACCTTTGAAATATCTTCCTCTTCCTGTTGAATGCATACTGTAACAAAAAAAATACTTCTGCTGCACAAATTTTACTCTTAATGGGAAAAAATATAGTTCTGATATGATTGAAAAGCAAACTCAAATATGGCCTGGAGTGGTAACTTCAAATCTCCTTGTCATGTAATATTTCCTCTTTGCTGCTCAAGGACCTTATAATTCAATTTTATTGTTAAATATTTCCTCCATCAGGAAAACCAAATAAAGAATTTATCATCACAAGTGATTTGAAGAAATATATAAACCAATCTAGTCTATGAAAAGATGACTCAATTGAACCTATCCCTCAAGCATGGCTTCGCAACCAAACTAAACAGATTGCAAACTATATTTTGTGACAAACTTTTCACATTCCCTAGTCAAACAAAGCATAGTTGATAAAATATAATAAAGGAGTTTCTTTCTTAATATTAGTGTGAGCTTGTGCATGGATTTGGATATGCTACAGGAAACTCTTCTTAGTGATAAGTAGCTTCGTTATGGTCAGGAAAAAGCCCCGACAGTCCATCACAAGCTATGACCATCTCCAAAGTTCGAAGGGTCTAACCCGGGGCACAGTCGAAGGATCGGTGGCCTGGAACGGATTAGAAATGCATCAGTCTGCAACCTCTCTGCTTCAATCCCATGTCTAAATATACATCAATAGATAGAATTAATGTTGTGATTCTAGTTCCTATGTTCAAAAGGCCGAAGATTCGAAAACTGGTCCGTGCTCAACGCACCACCTTATTGTAATAGGAATGTCAATGAAATTTTCTCTTTCACCATCTCGCGATCTGTGAGCAAGAATGAAGTTCCCACTGAAGAAACTGTTAGTTTTTAATAAGCACAAAAGGGAACAAAAATCTTTACGATGCCATCATAAACGAAAGAAACTTCAACCAAAAGGGTGCAGAGGATTATTGATAGGTGCAACTCTCAACATTGCATAAAAAATATGAACTAATTTTTTTTTGTTTAGGAGTTCAACACGGAGGAGTGGCAGAAAATATGGAGCAGTGGAAGCTTTCGGGCAATAATCTATCTAGCATCTCCCCTCAAATCACACCATTTCCGCAGGCCCTCATTGAAAAACTATATGCGTATTAACAATAACTGTAACAGTGAAAGACAACTTGAGCCAAGCTTCATAATAATTTTCCTTAACCATTACAGAAATTCATAGATGTCAATCATTTACAATTCATGTCCTTTTAATAAATTCATCAGATCTGAGACGGTAGATTTCATCAATGGAGATTACCAAGAAAATGTGACCTATGTGGAATTCCCATGGCTTTGCTCGCTTTTAGAGAAAGCCCTTTGAATTACCTTAAGGATGCTACTGTTCGAATATGAATCTACAGCTTCCAGATCACGTGAATGGGAAGAATCAGATAGCCATGTGGACAGACTCAACAGAGTAGTGTTGTTTTCCACCGTAGCAACATTCTTCAATGTGACAACATTCTTTTCCTCCAGTGTTCAACGGAGCAGTGTGTTTACACAGGATATAAGAAAAGATCAGACAACTGATAGGCAGGTAATGGCAGCATATTATATAGAGCAAGCTTTGTATGGAGCAGCGCTTTTAAATGGAGTGTTTATGGATAGAGAGCACAGGTAATGGCAGACAGAACGTAGGCAGTGTTAGACAGGTGTAGAGGCCACGTCAGGCCAGGCTCTCTGACACTGAATTATATGGAGAGCAGAGAAGTAGATAAGGGAGTTACAAGGCAAAAAAGCTAAAAAAAGGAGCTGGCTCTGATACCATGTCAGGCCAGGCAGTAACTCCATTAAGAAAAAACTGATTCGTATGTTCTATTCCATCAGGTAGGTCTATTATATACATGAGGGAGAGACTGTTGAGTTCATCTCCCGACGACTATTCATATTTCTCATTTATTTATTTACATATATTCACCCAATCACAAGGATTAGGTGTCAACAGGAAAGAACCCTCGGACTCTAGCAAGTTGCACGAGAACCCTGAGGTGGTGGGTCTTTTCACCCTAGCAAATTGGATATCCTTCTTTGACAAAATTTAGGGTCATGATGAGGAGATAACTGAAGATTTTTTAATGTTCCTGAGACGACATTCAAAGACACACACCACAGTTAGTTTTAGGGGTTTGACCCTAGAGCTCACCCCTGAGCTCATAAGTGGAATTACTAGTCTACCATTGGGGCTCCCTTAGAGCAAGGAAGAGAGGTCCTTGGGCCAAGTTGCTAAGAAAACATTTTTTCTACCCGAGGAGTATCATGTAGAAGACAAAAACAGAGTTAGGAGGACAAGCTTGCCTCCTCTCTGGAGTGAAATTAGTTATCAAATTATGAAGTACATCACATGTGAAGGGAGGTTTAGCATCATCTATGGATATCATTTTAGGTTGTTGTGTGAATTAAGGCATGGGATTGACTTGCCTCCAGCCAAGAAACTGAGCATCCCATATTTCCTTCTTCAGTCCTTAATTGAATGTGGTACAAAGCTAAATGAAGGGATCCCAAATCAATTGGCCTGCCATGGGCTTATCAAACCGTTGGTGGAAGAGGATTTACACACCTATACTGTCCCCATAGCTTGGGAAATCTTCATAAACATGTCCAGGGATGATAACATTAGAACTTTGGCTAAAAACATCACCCCATCCATCAGTGACAAGAGGGATCAAACTAAAGAATAGGAAGAACATAAAGAACAAAAAGAAATTAGCAAGACTGCTGAGCCTAAAACAGAGGAAGAAACAACAACAAAAACAACAAGGGAAGAAAGGATACATAGTAGAAAGGAAAAGGTCAAGAAAGCCCAAATGAAGGCTGCCATAGCCAAAGCAGGCATCCAGAAAGAAAAGGGAAAGACACACCCTGAGATATCAGCAACACAGACAGAAACAGTGGACACAGTGATTTCTACAGGAAGCAAAGAAAAAGAGCAGCAGGAAGAGAAATCACCTGAGACGTTAGCAAGGGAGGCAGCAGCTATGCTTGCTGCTTTAAGCACACCTTCAAAACAAAAAGGAAAGTGAAAGAGGCAGACCTCCATGTCCTTTAAAGCCAGGAGAAGCATAAGGATCAAAGTGGGCAAAACCCAGCCACAATCAAAGGAACCAATTGTAATTGAGGACACAACCACTAAACCATAATAAGAGTCTCCTTCAAAGATATCTATCACCCATGAAAGAGGAAGCCCAGAAAACTCCACCTGGAGAGAGAGAATTAGGATGATGGACTCAAAGGAAGCTCTACAAGAAGCTGAAACATCTCTACAGGAAACTCTAGCTAAGTTAAAAGAGACTGAGAAATTGGAGGAGAAGGCAGCCGAACAATCATAGGGAGAGGAAAAGACCGAGGAGATACTGGAACCAAGACCTCTGCCTAGCTTGGGCTCATATTACAACCTGTTAGAGAGTGGGAAGATCATTCCACAGAAGTTTGTTGTGCCACTTTTCTTTGCATTGGAACAAGAATTGGTTAGGACTCACATATGGATGAGGATTTCCAAATCCAAGGGTGTTGTAGACATAGGCCACCTTGAAGAACAACTCAAAGAATCAAGAAAAGAGTTGGCCATGGTGAGACACATAGAAAGTAGTCAAAGAGCCAAATTACAGGAAGAGAATGAGCTTCTGAAATAGTTGTTGCAGCTACAGGGAGGTCATAAGGAAGATAGGCCATCCATCTTGGGAGGGCAGCATTAGCAAGAAGGGATTCTAGTAGACAAGGAAACAACTGAGGAATAACAGAGAGAGGACAAGTTGCAAGCTGATGTTGATATGCTGAAAAAACTCCTACAAGAAAAGGAGTCACAGGCAGCAGAAGAAATACAGGTTTTAAAAAAACAGGTGCAAGAGAAAGAAGCCCAAATGGTCTCCATTCCCAGCTGCGCAGTAGAAGCCTTACAATGTAGGCAACCTGCTAAGTCATCTGCCTTATATCTTAAAGATCAATGGTTGCAATTTCAAATTAACACCTTGGCCCGAAGGGGCACCATTCCATTTCAAAATTACAATCAGTTTATGTATTTGTGTGACAATAGCTCAGCTGAAGATAAGGCCAAGTTAGCAGAATTCTATTTACAAAACTTGGCACTTCCAAACATGAATCTATGGGACCCCAATGCTGCATTGGGAGATTTGCAACTCATGGCCATGGCCTCTTGGTTAAACCATGAGGAAAAGAGGGCAGCAGAAATTCAGAAAGTTATGGATAGAGAGCTAAGTGAGCCACTCATGATCAGGGCAGAACCAGAAGATCCCTCATCTTTAATATATGCCCATCAACACCTTGCCAACAACCCCCAGGTTCTCCCAGACTACATTGAAAGGCAAGCTCAGGCCATTGGTCACTTTGAGGACATGGAAAGACTGTTGGGTGATAACTACATTCATGCTTGCACAAGGAGATGGAACACATTGTCCCACAGTCTGAAAATAAGAGAGTACCACTCCCCAACAAGGATAAGGGAGGCCTTGGCAAGAGTACCACTTTATAAATAGTCAATGAAAAATCTACAGGCCAACTGGATTAGCCTAAAGTTCAGTCCTCCATTGTCTTTGGGACTGCTAGGAGGGGTCAAAGAAGAAGAAGAACACAGGCAATGGGAGGAAGTAGAGAGAAAATCAGGGTTTCATGATGGAGAAGAGGACATCACCTCGGAAGCCTGGGATGTCAGAGAGGTAGTCAAAGCAATCATACATGATGAGCTGGATTAGTTTCTCAAAGGATGAGCAACACATTCAGCATGGGGGTGATGATGAGCCCCAAAAATGGGTAACTTATTGGGCTCATTTTTCCTATTATTGTCGATTAATACACCATTCTTCATAGTTTTATGCATGCTTCTGAATATATTTATGTTAATTCAATGAATGAGAATAGTCACTTAACTACAAAGTCTAATACGTGCTTATTGCAAATTTTTGGACATCTTTTAGACCCAGGTCAAGCATTTATGAGAAATTTGATAGCCAAATACGAAGGAACAAGGCTGAGGATTTGTAGGAAGGGTGTCTCCTACACTAAATGAACCCTTCCTTGAGTTCTCCACCATCAGCTCGGAGTTCAAAAGCCCACCAAAGATGATTTCAAGGGGCAACCGAGCAGATTTTGTGAAGTGGTTGATTAACTGCAGTTTTGAGCAGCCAAGCTCCTAAAGTTAAGAAGGGATGTTGGGAGCCCTCATGGTGCATAAGTAGGAAGGCTTCAAGCCTTGGTAGTTTAGCTATTGAATAGTTGTTTTCCGCACTTTAGTGCATCTCTACCTTTCAGCTCATTTTCGAGCTCTTGCTGTAGACAGTTTTGTGACATGATCATTTTTTGAGTAATGGAGATAAATTTCACTTTGCACCAGCTCTGAGCTTTCTTAGGAGGCTGTAGCTCTTGGGGTTGGGCCCAACCCAAGTGCCAGTAGATCCTTTGTGTACTTTTATGTGTTTTCCTTGCATTCACAGAATAATTTTTGTTGTTTAGGTTAAGATTTTTCTTTGTTACTTAGGTTGCTTTTTATGATTAAAATAGATTTTCATGCCTCAGGTTGATTTGACAATTTGGCAACAAAAAATATCTTCAGAAAAAGGCCATCAAGCAATGATCGTACCTCTACCTCCTTGGGACCATGAGCTGAGGCCAAAGCATACTTGCTGCCACAAAAGCATTGTTTTTGCCTTTTCAATGTAATTGCTAGTGTTAGATTTTAGTTGGAAAAGTTGCTACCAATTGTACTTGCATGTTTAGATATGTTCTTGCTTAGTTTCCATAGTTATCTTGCACGATATCCTATCTATAAACTTCTGTTCATCATGTTTCTAGTTTTTAGGTCAGATTAGGTCAAAATAAATAGATCTCTGGTTTTTCTAGTCTTTCTTCAATTAGTTTTGAGAAATAGTGTGCAGAGCACCTCTAACACATCCCCACCTATCCTTCCTTCATGATACAACCTGCTCGAACCCCTAATTCCATATTCCTTCCCTTCATTAGCCACAATTTCCAATTTGACGTAATTTCTACATTCTTGTGCAGCATTGCTCCCTCCATCCTTGAACAAATCCAACCACCTTTATCACTCCTTAGCTTCATTTACCAAGTCCTAGACCCCTTCACATCCTCATCCATCCTCCATTTCCACTTTCCCACCATTTTTCCACCATCAACCCTCTAAAATCCTCTTTCGACTCTTCTTGTAGAACTTCTTGTAGAACATCTTATAGAACCCCTGTAGACTTCCTGTAGAAGTTCACGTGAGCAGTTTTTCGAGATCTGATCACTGTGAAACTCTCTGGAAGGGTGCTAGGGACCCCTTATGCCCTCTTCTCACATTCCCAATCTCCTGGAAGCAGCCACTCCATTTCCTTTTGCCAGTCAACCTTTGCACAATAAAAAACAGTTAAAGCACATGCAAAATAATTCTGCAAGATTACTCAAAAATACAAAAAAATGTTTTTTTTTCCAAATTTTACTTCAGAAGTAGCTTAGTCACATGCATTCTACCTTTCCAAGAGTCAATGGCATTCATTTCCACCGCTTTCATCTCTTTTCTTGCATCAATAGGGTTAGCCGATAAAACTAGGGTTTGCTAAGGTTTGCATTTGCTTTCAGCTTTCAGCTTCTTTCTACAAGTAGATTAGCGTTTTTTGAGTTAGCTTTCATCCATCACAGTTAAAATATTCTTATAAGAACTCATAGAAGTTGGATTAAGCTCCTAGCGGACTTGTTCCAGCTGATCAAGTGACAGCCTGCGGCAAGAGCTAGTACTTGTGCATATAGCACCGTTGCTTCCGAGTTTGTTATCAACAACCGGGTTGATAAAATTAAAAAAGGAAGTCCCAGGAGTTGCAGCATCATTGCTGCAATACTAAAGCTCACCAATAATACTCATCATTAGACGACTTATCGCCATGATTCATGTATCCATTAATTAATACAGATTATCAATGGGTTTTAAGATGAGACATTAAGATTGGAAGTATGGACCATGTGGGAGAATGTTAGCTCCCTTTACGGATCCCTTTACGGACACCGATAATTTGGAGAAACAGCTCCCTTTCTGGCTGCCATTGATTTGGACACTGTCTGCCGCCAATTATGGAAACCAACTATTGTTAAATTAATTTCTTGTTGGGAGCTTCTGGAGTGGTCCATTACTCCCTCTGCAGTTCTCTACCATGTTCTGTGGAACACATGACACATAGCCAACAAACGATTGATGGAAGATTGGCTATAAATACTTCTGTTTGTTCCCCAAGCTCATTCACTCAATTCCCTTCAGCATTACACCATCAAATCAGAGTAAGGAGGGCTTGGAAGTGCCACACGGGTGAAAGAAAAAGTTTGCAGGTTGCCTTCGTTCCTTATTCTTTTCCTTGTTCCAGTGCGTGCTACATTGCAGAGGCAACCTATAATTTCTCAAGCGGCCAAAATTAAATCTCAAGAGGTCATTTTTCCCCATTAATATTGTGTTTTTAATCAGCAAACAGTCGAAGCAAAGTGGGATTTGAATGACCCACGAAATGCTTTTGGGGTTTAGTATTGGGAAGGGGTTTTTATTTCTGTAAAAGAGTGTTACAGGATTTCCTTACTTATATGCTTTGGGTACTTAAAATAGTTTTGTGGGTCATTAGAGTCTTTGCATCTTATTCTGTTATAAGTTTTGCATTGGTCATCAAATATAGGAGTGAAGAAACGGTCACATGGAGAACCTGCCAATGATAAAGAAGAAACCTTGTCGGAAGAAACTTTTGTGAGAAGCATCAATGGTCGGAGGTATGTTTTCTTGGGTATTAAAGTTTTTTTTCAATTTTTAAGTGTTTATTCCACATTATAAAATTGTTATTATGCTAACAATCTAGTCTTCCAAGATTGAAACCATGGGAAAAAAACATGCCTTAGTTTGAATGGAAGTGCCAGGTTAGGTGGTATGGTATCTCCAAATAAAGGAATTTCTTCAGCAATTCTCAGCAACACTCTTTTCACAATTTCTCCTGAGTACATTCCAGAGATTAGCTTCTCAAAGATATGGGAGTGGTGACTGGTTAAGTTAGGACTCGGGATATAACATAAAACTCAACTTCTTAAATGCTACATAAAACTATAAAAAAAAACATAATTCAACATACCTGAAGAGGACTTAAACTTTAAGCTTCAAAGGCCTTGTCATACTCTGTCATGGGAAGACCAAAAATTACCCCATGTTGATAATCTATATATAACAAAAAAGATTATAAATCATCAAATAAGGGCAAATATCGAATGTGTATCAGTCACTCCTATCTTTAGATTCTTGTAGTGTGTAGCTTATTATGTGACACGCGCTGAAAACAATGCATAGATTCATGATGGGGTCACTTTACCATGTTGCCAAATTTTCGTAGATCTCCTTTCCATTTCAGAATTGCTTCTAGACATTCTACATAGCATGCATTAGTGCTAGTGCCCCAAAATAACATCAGTCATAATGTCTGGATCCCAATATGGACCTCGAGCGAATGTTGCCACTGTATCATTCTGATCCAGGTGGATATTGGTGGCCACCAACCAAATCCACTTGGACCCCCACCATTTTTTCTTTTCGCCTTTTAGTTTCCTTAATTGTAGCCCAATTTACTATTTTTAGCAGTTTTCAGGTCCTGAACTTCCGGAGCTGTTTTGAGGCCCTAAACGACGTTTTTTGGGAAAATTGGGAGCAACATGGGTCCATGAACCGATGTTGTAGTTCTCAAATAGATCTTTCTACGGAGATACTATGTGTGTCAAACGAAGATCGTATGCCAAAGTTACGACCCCAGGAAGTTGATGTACCAATTTACCCAAACGGTGCCCACAGTTTGGCGTTTCATCTTCTAGGGTTAGGTTTTGGAATGTTAAGGGTTTTCCATTATTTCTCAACAATAAATAGGCCTTCAAGTCTCATTGTAACACAGTTCAAAGGCATGTAGCCGCCACATCTCTTGTCAGAGATAAGCTACCATCACCCTAGCTGGTTTATTTCCAACTCTGTTTGTAAGCATATTTCAGTGTTTTACATTAATGAAATGAAATATTATTTCCGCTGCATCTCTGTGTTTATGGCTATCTTCGTAATTTGTTGCATTCCTGTTTAAATCTAGATCAGTGGTATTAGAGCGGTCTTCTTTTTCTCTGTTTTTCTTTGCGTGTCCCCAACGAGGTTAGGATATAAGGAGTTAAGGCTTGAACTGGTCGAACCTTTGCAAGACTAGCCTCGCAAATCCCGACGACCTCCCATGGCGAACGAAGAGAAAGATGAGGGGACAAGATATCCTATCAAAATCTTGCTCGAAGAAGCCCTCGAGCGTCAAAGGAACGCGATGATGAACAACTTCGCCCAGATCCTTCAGCGGCTACCCAGGGGTGACACATCGGCTTCCAACAGCTACTCTTGGAACACCACACCATTTAAGGTACAAGTTAATTTTGAAATCCCCATATTCGAGGGTCAGATAGATGCAGATGCCATTGATAAATGGTTAAATCTGCTAGAGGGTTATTTTTTTGTTCATGATTTTTCTAGTCGAGAAAAGATTATTTTCTCTCTTCTCAAAGCAACCCCCCACGTCAAGGACTGGTTGGAAACCTACAACGAGCAGAAGGATGAAAGTATAGATTCACTATTTTCAATTGCACCCACTTGGGATTCCTTTCGAGAGGCCATCAAGGGGCAGTATTACCTTGTCGGAAGCTATGAGGATCAATACATAATGTGGACCACGCTATGGCAGTGAAGGGACCAAGATGTGCTCGAGTTTACCAATATTTTCCATACCCTTCACACAAAGTTGGGTATCAAGGACTCGGAGCAGCATTTGATACTCAAATACTGCAGCTGCCTACACAAGTACATCCAGGAAGAAATAGAATTCTTGAACATCCCCTCGCTCGGAACGGCATACTGATATGCCGTCAAGGTCGAACAAAAGTTTAAACAGAAGAAGTGAGACTTTGGATCTATGAATCTGAATCAAGGGAAAGGTGCCCCCAAACCACAAAACAAAGGACAAATCCAAGGCAGGGTGGCCCAAGAAAAACCACCAAAGCTGCAAGAAAATAACAGCGCCATGAAGCCAAAAAGGGACATAGGAAAGTGGTGTAAGTTCCATAAGAGCTCCACTCACAACACAAGTGAGTGTCAGGCCAAACAGTCATTGGTGGCTGAGCTAAAGGTTTCAGAATCAGATGCATGTTTCGACTCTGAGTCAGAAACTGATAAGGGGAATGACAAAGGGAAGAAAATTATCGACGCAGAGCCCAATGCCACTGTTGCCACCATGAAGATCCAGAAGGAGGAACCCGAAGATCTAGAGGAGGAGGAGCATCTCTTCCACTCCCAGATGTGGGTAAAGGGCTCCCCGCTACAGTTCATTGTCGATAGTGGGAGCCAAAAGAACCTCATTTCAGCAGAGGTCATGAAGCAGCTGGGCTTACCAACCATAGCACATCCACAACCGTACACCATCGAGTGGCTTCACCAAGGATGGGATTTTCGTGTGAGCCAGTAGTGTCGCCTTCCATACAACATCAATCCCTTCACGGATGAGGTATTGTGTGACATTGCTCCCCTTGAAGTTTGTGATGTATTATTAGGACAACCTTACTAATGGAAGCGACATGTTGTGTATGAATCAAGGCCCTGTACTGTTATTGTTACTTTAGGAAATAAGTTGTACAAGATACTGGCGGTAGCACCGCCTACCGCCCTCTCTTTGATTACTGCAAAAAAATGCAGTAAGCTCATTTCCAAAACCAGGAAATTTATTTTCCTGATGATACGCCCTCAAGGAATGAAGAAGATGGTGGCCACGACCTCTAGATAGGGCCCCTACGCACGACAACTACATATGGACAAGGTCGTGGAGGAGTACAAGGATATCTTCACCTCCTCCGCAAGAGTTCCTCTAAATTGTTGGTCAACCACTCTGTCAATCTGACCCCAGGTGTGCCGCTGCCCAATGGACCAATCTCTTGGCACTCTGTTCTAGAGAATGATGAAATCAAGGGCAGATTCAGGAGCTACTATAGAAAGGTCACATCCATCCAAGTTCGTCGCCTTGTGGGAGCCTGAGCGTGCTGGTACAGAAGAAGGATGGGAATTGGAGAGTTTGTATTGACTATCGGGCGCTGAACAAGATCACTGTTTGTAATAGGTACCTGATCCCACGAATTGATGACCTCCTGGAGCAACTGAAGGGGGGAAAATATTTCAGAAAGATCGATTTGATGTCAGGATATCACCAGGTACCAATCAAACCCTACGATGTGTGGAAAACTTCCTTCAAAGCCAAGGAGGGCCTTTTCAAATGGTTCGTTATGCCTTTCGGATTGACGAATACTCCTGCAACCTTCATGAGGCTAATGGATGACATCTTGTGGCCATTCGCCAACTCATTTGTAGTGGTATACTTGAATGACATCCTGATCTTCATCCATAGTTGGGAATAACACCTCCACCACATCTGACAGGTTCTCCAGACACTACGGCAACAGAAGTGATGTGCCAATTTGGAGAAATGCACTTTTGGCATGACCAGGGTTCAGTATCTGGGATACATTATTAATGAACAAGGGGTACATATGGATCCATATAAGATCCAAGTTATTCGAGATTGGCCATCTCCAACAACTCTAACAGAGCTTCGCAGCTTTCTAGGTCTTGCCAACTTCTACTGCTGGTTTTTGTTGGGATTTTCTCATATCACCTGGCCCTTGAGTCAAGTCACCAAGGGAGGAGTGAAAGGAAAATTATTTTGGTCTGAATATCAATAGAAGGCATTCACAGAGTTGAAAGATCGCTTCTGCACGACACCAGTGCTCGCATTACCAGACTTGCAACAACCATTTGAGGTCGAGACATATGCCTCTAACTATGCTATTGGGGCAGACCTCACTCAACACGGGCATCTAATGGCATATCACAGTGAGACACTTTCAGACACAATCCGGAAGTATCCCACTTATGACAAAGAGATGTATTCCATTGTGTAGGCCTGCCCACAATGGAACCATTACATTTTGGGGAAGGAAACAGTCATCCACACAGACCACTGACCCCTACGATTCATACAGACCCAAGGGAAATTGCAGAATGATCGCCATCAGAAGTGGTCCACATACCTGCAACAGTTCCATTTGAATATCAAGTATAAGAAGGGTAGCACCAATAATGTTGCACATTTCCTCAGTCAACCACCGATCATGGTGTTAACCACTGTGCTCAACTCTTGTGGGCACGAGACTTCTGATTGGCCACTTCTCTACAAAAGCGACCCAGAATTCGGCCACACATACCAGACACTCTTGGAGGGTTAGCATGTTCCAGATTTTCACCTCCGGGATGCCCTGTTATGCCACCTGGGTCACCTTCATGTTCCTTCAATCAAGCGTGCCAAGATTATTTGGGAAGCAAACTACAGTCAGGTTGCTAGACATTTCGGGGTCGAGAAAACAGTGGTAGTACTGCAGAAGTATTTCTATTGGCCAAATCTTCGACAGGATGTAGGGAAGTACATCAGATCATGCACTACCTGCGCCCTTTCCAAACAAACCATCAAGAAGCAAGGCCTCTATACCCCGTTTCCTACCCCTAGTTGACCTTTGGAATCCATCTCCATGGATTACATGTCAAGCCTTCCTTCCACTAAGCATGGAAACGACTGTGTTTTTGTGGTCGTCGACAGGTTCGCGAAGATGGCCATTATGGCTGCCTGCAAGAAGAATATCACAGCAGAAGCCACTGCTAAACTCTTCTTTGAATGAGTGTGGGTACACTTTGGGATCCTACAGTCTATCATGTCAGATCAAGATAGCAGGTTTCTCAGTACATTTTGGTCCAGTCTCTGGTCAATGCTTGACACCAAACTCACTAAGTCCACAGCCTTCCATCCTCAAACTGATGGCTAGACAGAGGTTGTCAACAGGATGATCGTACACATTCTACGCATGTACAACTCAAAGCATCCACGCACATGGGACAAGAGCCTACCCTATGTTCAACATAGCTACAACCAGGCTCTCTACAGCTCGACTGACCACAACCCTTTTCAGGTGGGCTTGGGATTCCAGCCACTATGTCCCATTGATGTGGCCATGCCATTTATAGCTACTCATGCAGATTTGGCTCCTGTCCAATATGAAACATATAAGGCAAACAACTTCATTGAGCACATCCAAAATATTCACCAGCAGGTCCATGACATTCTAGAGAAATCAAATTCCAAGTGCAAGCAACGACATGAACAACATTGGGTGCCACACAAGTTTCAGGTGGGCAACAAAGTTTGGTTGCATTTGCAAAAGTAATGCCTTACCGAACCCTATTGGAAACTCAGACCACTCTCATATGGTCCTTACACCATTACCAAGGCTGTGGGAGACAATGCATTTGAGCTTAGCATTCCCCCATTCCTTGGCCTGCACCCAGTGTTCAATGTGGACTCCCTTCGGCCATACTTTCCACCATTACTAGACACATCCGACATTACAGAAGAGCTCACACCCACAAAGTTAAATCCATATTGCATGGAACAAGCTACAGCTGATTGGATCATGGACACACAGATCAAGCACACTCGCCAGCAGAATATCTAGTTGTATCGAGTTGTCAAAGCAGGCAACTCCTTCAACAGGGCAAGTGGCTCACCAAGGACCAAGTTCAACAGAAGTTTCCTCATCTCATGGAGGAACTCAATGCAATGGGGATCATTGCTTCCTAAGGGGGGAGGAATGATCCAGGTCGATATTGGTGGCCACTTGCCAAATCCACTTGGACCCCCACCATTGTTTCTTTCTGCTTTTCAGTTTCCTTAATTGTAGCCTAGTTTACTATTTTTAGCAGTTTTTTGGGTCGTGAACTTCCGGAGCCATTTTGAGGCCCTAAATGACGTTTTTTTGGGGAAATTGGGAGCAACATGGGCCCATGAATCAATATTTCTCTTCACAAAATTGTAGTTCTCAGATAGATCTTTGTAACGAGATACTGTGCATGTCAAACGAAGATTGTATGCCAAAGTTATGACCTCGGGAAGTTGATGTACCAATTTACCCAAATGGGGCCCACAGTTTGGCGTTTCATCTTCTACGGTTAGGTTTTGGAATATTAAGGGATTTCCATTATTTCTCAACAATAAAGAGGCCTTCGAGCCTCATTGTAACATAGTTCAGAGGCATGTAGCCACCACATCTCTTCTCAGAGATAATCTACCATCGCCCTAGCTAGTTTATTTGCAACTCTGTTTGTATGCATATTTCAGTATTTTACATTAATGAAATGAAGTATTATTTCCGCTGCATCTCTATGTTTATGGTTATCTTCGTAATTTGTTGCGTTCCTGTTTAAATCCAGATCACATTCACCTATTTTGGATTTCAATGGTCAATAGATTACATAAGAGTTTATTATATTTCTATTTTTTGAAAATTATATATATATAGTTATATATATATATATAAATAAGATATAGTTTTTTATTTAGAGTTTTTTTCTTGTATGTGTTTTATAGACTCTGGAGATTGTGATTGTTACATCCAAGAAATATCTATATCTATATCCATTTCACGTGGTCTAAAAATTTGTGTTTTTTACTTTTTCACCTTTCCATCACATTTTTTTTATCATTTTTCTAATAATTTAATTTGAAGTTCAAAAAAGTAATTAAAATTACATAATCTAAATATACTTAATATTTTTCAAAATCTTAAATTTATTTATACATTTAAAATACAATTTGAATAATCTAAAAATTAATTTTGACAAACAATCATATAACAAAATTAAAATAATAACTTAAAAATGTAAAAATCTCTAAACATAAACGTTGTAATAGATAATGTTGACGAATACCCCCAAAATATACAACCTTCAAATACTTGGTATAATAAAATATATACATTGAACATGTTTTCTGTAAAAATAAAAATAAAAAATGTAATAGATAATGTTTACTAATACTATCAAAATATACAACTTTCAAATACTTAGTATACCATACTAATATAGATCCATCTTAAATAGGGATCTAGGATATAACATGAGTTGAGAGGCATTCAATTTCTTCAAGTAAATTTTTCTTTTTATGACATTTTGGTGGTGAATCTCTAGCCTAACGATCATTCTGACAATTCCCATGGTGAATGTCTGACACAAAAACCATTCTTACAATTCCATAATTTGAACACTTAGAACGAATATTATATGTTTTCCACCAAACAAGATTAGTTACTAGAAAGGGTGTAAATAGACAAAAGGAATTAAACATTGGAAGATAAACCATTGCCAATCTGATGTTGATAAGAAATTTTCTACCTAATTAATTAGCAAGCAAATTCTATCAATTAAGTAGACCTCTATCAATTAAGCAGACCTCTAGTGAATAGGAACAATAAGATTACATGGTTTTATATATTTAAAGACGATTATTCTAACAAGAGTCTCACAAATTAGTAATGGCATTTCTCTCCAATACTTTAAATTTGTTTTTTTAAGACACAGTAGCTTTAAGCAATCCACCATTACTAGCTTTAAGTTAAATTGAGTTATAAATTTTAACACTCTACCACTACCTAGAAAAGGAATATTAAGATTTTGAGGTTTGAAATAAATTTTAACACCCTCTCACTACCCATAAAAAGAATATTCATTGGAGATTAATCTCGACCATCTTTTTAATAAAAATAATATTGTGAAACCTATTCCAAACTAAGACTCTACCAACGAATAACATAACATACTTAACCATCATGGATGCATTATTTTGATATACAAACTATGTTTTAAAAAAAATCCCAGCAAAACACATTTTCTTTCTCTATTTCCGTCTAATTGTGCACAGACTTGATTATAGGTGGCTTGAGCGAGTGATCATCCACAAAATTGATGACAACGCACCAAAATATTACATCAAATTATGATCCTAAGTCTAATGTTAACAATGTCCCTTCTCTGCTCATGCCTATCATTCATACTATAAGAAGCATCATAAAACTAGCCATTGTTCCAAAACCTACAAAGTGACTAGGGTTAAGGTGAAAAGGTTAGACCTTGGTTTTTAATCCGGCATTAGCAAGGAAGAGACAATAATAGAACATGACACACTTGGGAAATATCTTTCAACCATTTATACTCATGCATAAGATGATCTTATGAACAATACTTATGCATAAGATAAGAAAAACTAACCTTCTCTAGAAAAAGGAAAATGAACAAAACTCCATTCATCAACCAAATCAACATTTGCAATTAAAAATAAATATTTTTTAAATTATATATAATCTACAATTTTTGTGTTTTGGGCTTTTCAAACTCAAGAGATTTGTGATTGCTACATCCACGCAATATTTGTATGAGGGAGATCCATTCAAAGGGATCACTTTTTCATGCTCAACCATGAACCCTGACCTAAATTATTAGAGAGAATTGAACCCATGACCTCTGAATAGACAAATGCTTTAAACCAATTGAAATTGAAATTAAAAATTATTCTATTTACAATCAAATAATTTCGTTTTATTTTTTTTTTATATATTTTGTTTCGCTTAATTTTACTACATAACTTTTTGTAATAAAAACTATATATATATATATATTATAATTATTATAATTAAATAATTTATATTTTAATTAAATTAAAAATATTAGTCCAATTACTTTAATCTATTTAATTCAAATTTTATGAAAATGTTTGTTAACCATAATTTAAAATTTTACAACCAAACCTAACACTCAAACTTCAACAATACAATATAATAAATAATTAAATGACTTTTATTTATTTAATTCAAAAGATATGGAAACATTTCTTAACATCTGAATTATTTATGTCCTTATACCCACACAACCATTTCAATTTCAATAATTTTAGAACCAAACTGCTCCTCCCTTACCCTTTGGGTCGTCGCCGAATTTCTTATTGGAAGTTCACAATAGGATATGTGTTTCCTGCATTGCTAGTGCAAACTCTTCCCTTCCTACGCTTCTTTGTTCTGCCCTCCCTAGATGCCTGAGTTTAGAAATTCCTTAGGATTCATTCCATTAATTTTGAGAGGAAATGATGGACATATGATGCCACGTAAATGAATTTAAATTTTAATGTGATGTTTTGAGCATATTTTATAAAAACTATGTAAATTAAATCCTAAGTCGCCTTAATATGTTCCTTTGAGAGAATATCAAAGACCATTCCTTTGTGTTGGTGAAATTAATATATTTTATCATGCCGAAGCGTATTCATAAAATCTAAGGTTTGTGTGCGGCTTGGTGAAAATAAACTACTAACTTATGTTAAGTTTGAAATTAAATGGTGGATTTTACTGTGAGATATTAGGTCATGGAATATGTAATGTGAATCGGATAACTTTCAACTTAGGATATCTAATAGATTTCAAATTAGTTAGGGAATTTGAGATGCGACTAAGATAAAGTTCAACTTAATTAGGGTAAATTATGGTATCCCAGATGTAACTCAGATAAATTTCCAACTTATTCAGGGTACCCAGTTGCGATCAAGATAAATTTCTACTTTAATTTGTGAAACACCAAGCATATTTGATGAAAAGATTTTAAAAATAGTTTCTATGTTTCAAAAAGGTCATACAAGTAGTAGGATAATGTTTGGTTTTGGAATGGCCCTATCAGTCTCAGGGATCTACAGTAAGTTCCATTTCCTTATGATGGGAGATGTCACATTCTTAAGTGCATCCATATAAAGGTTCTTGTATAAGTGAAATGAGTTTGTGCGGTTAAAATGATAGTTGGTGATTGAGAGTTTCAAGTTGGCAATGACTAGGCATAGCAAATGATACGGATGCATGCATAGGCAGATGTGATGTGTGGGCCTTTCATGCATTTTTATTCTTCACTTTGCCATTGAAGATTGGTGAAAAGGAGAGAAAGTAATTTTTTTTCTTAGTCATAGTTATAAGTAATCACATTCAAAACACGGGAATCACATTATTAACTCCAAAAAGGTAAAATTCAGTTCATGGTAGAGCAAAGGAAAGTGGGAAAAATTGACGAAAATAAATGAATTATGGTTTCGAGAACCAAAAGTAAACTTATAGTATATAATGTCATAAGACATAAAAATGTAAAGAAAAATATAATATGGAGAAACACAATTATAACTTTAGTATATAGGCTCATAAACCATCAAAATGCATAGAGAAACTATTGAAAGGGGTCAATTTAGAGATAATTTAATTTAGAGAACTTTAAAATTTAGTTTAATTCTAAAATTTTAAATATGATTGATATTACTTGGAATTCAAATATTTGAGTGTAACTCATAAAAAAAAAAAAAAACTGAAGAGAGATACATAAAGATTGCTTTATTTTTAATATCTTTTCCTTTTGTTATCATGGTTCTCATATAATAGTGAAAATCCCAGTCACAAAAGAGTTGAAAGTTGAAACTAATTGATGTCATTATCGTGGGTTATTAAAGCTTCTGTTTTCAAATATAACTGAAATCTAAACTAAATCAGATCAACAAATACATTCTCTCACTATGGAATGTTTAATGATGTTAAAAGTACAATGCATTTATTTAATTTCTTCTCTAATACAGAGGAATAATAGGAGCAGTCTTGTTCTATACTTTTTTTTTTAACTTTTATTATATTCATTTCTCATGCCCCTTATATAGTACCTTCAAGATTAGTTCTAACATGAAGAAACATATTAAACTACAAACTCTTTCTTCTCCCTCGTCCCTCTCCTTTTGGTGGGCCGAGTATATATTTTAATTCTCTCAATGGATTTGTGTGATAGTTGAAGGAATAAAATTATTTTTCATTATTCTAATTCAAGCGTGTCATGGTTCTTGAAGATGCAGAAAATTTGTTCCTTGCCCAAACCAAGTGCCTTTTACATGTTTGAATTTTTGCAATCATCACTTCAATTAGTCACTCTCAATTTTGCTATTGCCTTTTTTATTTTAGCTAACTTTTGTTAGGATTAGATATGCTCTACTTCAGACTTGTTAACATTTATATCAATATCGCTTGCCCAATTTTCCTTCTAAGGTAGTATATCATGCTTACTTTCTTGTTATTTATATAGTTTTTCTTTTAAGTAGCCCACTTGATATGAGCGGGAATTCCCCAATACATTTAACATTACCAAAAATGTTTTGTTTTATAACCAAAATGCTTCATTCTAATGTATTTCTCTTTCTTTCTAAACAATCATGGGGCATGCATGTTTTTTGTGTTACGTTGCTTTCAATCGATTGCAGATTGGATTTGTTACTTATGTTACGTGTTGCGAGGAGTTCCTTCATATGAGAGCTATGTCATTGGTAACTTTTGCCCTTAGAGAATGGATTCTTGCATCTCTTTTACCTCATTGATATTGATATGCCCGTACATGACCTTTTGTTGTTGTTTTTATAGAAACTCATATCAGATTGCTAATAGTATATAAGTAATCAATAATTTCCTAAGCATTTCTTTGTACCTCAATTTGCATCAAAGGTCTCATGAAAATATACAAATGGGTTGAACTTTAGAAAACAATCCAGCTAAGGAAAGGGGAAATTTGTTTGTTTTCACTTTTCCCTTAGTTTTTGTGATGCAAAATTGCACTGCACTTTTTCAACTAACATGTTTTTACTATATTAATTGTAGTTAGCTAAACTATTAAAGACACTTCATTATATGGATGGGGTTGCAATCAAATCTACCTAAGTGAATATTGTAAGATTATGCCATATTCTCGTTTTTTGTTGGAACCAAATTGATAATGTTTGTTCTTACTTTTACGTGGTTTTTTCTTGGCCTTGTTTATGCATAAGGTGGGGAATTTTGTACTTGTAAGGATATTCGTTTTTAGTGTTTTTGGTGATTAGGTGTCTCATGTAAATGAATTAATCTTTTCTAATGTACATGAATTGATCTCTTCTTTTACAAGTATCAAATTGGGAAGTGTATACAACTCTTTATTAGTGTGTGATTTTTCATTAAAGCTGATCATATTGGATCTGCATGTATGGGTGAGTTCACTTCTTCTAGGTTGAATTTAGTACATATATTTTTTTATCTAGCAAAAGATACACCAAAATTATGAGATTTAAAATCCCTATAAATTGCAAAGTTATTGGCATATTTGTGTTGCAAGGGTTTTTATTGTTTTATTATTTTGGCTTTGACTTTAATGTAAATCTAGTTGTTGCATTTTCAGCCATTCCATTCAAAAGTATCATTTTCAATTTACTAAGATTTGTGACTGATTTTGATATAATTTTACTGGTTGTGATTTTAATTTGGATGTGTTTTTATTTTAACTATTTAATTTAAATTTGTGTTGTAATTAAAAATGAAATAAAATTAATCAAAATTAAGAGTTATTGATATTTTATTTTAATTTTAATTGCTTTATTATTTTGTCTAATGATCTTTTTTAATAACAATTACTTTTATTGTCATTTTTATTGTGAATCTTAAAAAAAAATACAGTTTCATTAACTCTGAAAGTAGAATTAGTTTTAAAACTGCTTGGGCAGTTAGTCTTGGAAAAAAAATAAAAGACAACATCTTTGATTGCAAGGACTGAAATGGTTCCTAACACTTAACGATCAAAATGTTTTCTTTTTTCAACTTTCTTTTGACATTCCCCTACTCCTATGTGCTTTCCATTGCACTTCTTGGTGCAATTTCTAGTTAGCTTGTTGTGTAAATCATGCACATGGGTGTGACATGTATCTAACTCCATTGAGTTATTTTTAACAAGCTAACATATAGGGGCTGTATGATTTCAGATTTTACAAATATTACTGCATTATGTGCCAAGCACTTTTTTAAAATCAATGCTTATATATGCAATTTCATACCATAAATGTCACATAATTCTTTAAAGGATCCTAGCTCAATGGAAGAGCTGATTCTTATAAGGAGGTTGCTGGTTAGATTCCATTGTGTCCTAATATGAATTAATCAATGATATTGTTGTTTATTTTTAATTAAATACTTTTAATATTGGTTTTCTTCAATGATGATATATTTTTCTAGATTCATTATTTTATATTGTCTCTAAAGACACAAAATTGATGTTGTATTATCTTTGAATGTAATTTTTTATTGTCTCTAAAAAGACAATAGTTAGGATAAAAGACATTGTCTCTTTAAAGACAATATGTCTTTAATTTACACAAAAATTCCCTTTAAGTATTGTCCTAAAAACCCTACCCTTTGTGTTATAGTGCATCAAATAAACAAACCTATAATATTCTTTATCAGAGTACCATGATACAAGAAACCATAAACATATTAAATACTTTACAATGTAGCATATAAACCGTTGCACTGATAATTCTATGGAATAAATAAAGAAACATTGTCTTAGCACAACAACTCGAGCGTAGAATCTCTGGTACTACATTTAATTGGAAGAAATACACACAAAAGAAAAAGGGGTGTAATGTAGTTGTTGTCTCCACCATATACAAGAAGTCTGTAGCAATGTTTATGGGTGTCAAGAACCCCAGCAGAGTTCAATTATCTATATATTCACGACGTCAGAGGAAGAAAATGCATTATTTAAAAGCTAAGGTAGTAAATATATATTCGTATGTCACATGTCTCAATCTGATATAATTTAATTTTCAGCTAAACTAGTTTTGCAGAGAATGAAAAAAAAAATTACTCTTAAATGTTACACATATATATCATTTTTTTTAAATGTGGTTTCACATTTTTCTTTTCTATATATATCTAGAGATCTTCTCCAGTGGTTTCAAATCTACTTGGATTTTCTGTATATGGAAGTTCTCCTCCACTTCTCATTAATGTTCAATGTAGCTTCAACATTTATTTTCTTGAGGCACGAGATCCAGGCTCTTCATTGGCAGAAGTAGGACAGCTAGTGAAATCTTCATGGGGAATAAAGCACACTAGCTACAATAATAAATGTGTGCCTTGTGTGCCTTTTAGTAGAGAGGGATCCCACTTGCATCATTTATAGTTATTGGCTGAACATGGGATTATTAAATTAATCATTACTCAATTCAACAAAGCAACGACTAGTATAAAGTTGTGCACAACCCATACACTGGATCTCTTGTTGACTAGGATTCGAGAACCCATGGATGTTTGTGGATAGGTACCTAATGTGCTACATGTATGCGCTTTGTGATAGGGATTTTTCATCTTGAGGTTACTAAATTGGCTAACTAAGGTACTATGCACTATTCATAAAGAGTTGAATTGTTTTTCATGTGATTTTTTGGAATTTCTCGTATAGGATATGGCAGAAAATATTGACCTGAAATTTTGATTGGTATTATTTAAACTGGTTTATTTTATTGTAAATATGGATTCAACACCATCAAAAACACTTAGGGCATGTAAATATGGATTCAGCACCCTCAAAAATTCTTGGGGCCATTAGGATTCCAAGAAACTCTCCTAGGTTGTAGCTCGGAGATGCTTGGTAACATATAAATTCAACTATTGTTGTAGGTTTAACGGAAGGAATGATGGTTTGGATCAAGCCAGATAACCACTTCTACTTTATTTCACTCTAGACATGCATGAACACCCTTAGACTACAAGGCTTTAGACCACCAATGCTCACAGTTTTAAATGTTAGGTGAATATGGAGAATACTAACCACACCAGCACATACACAACACCATGTGATGGTCGGCTGCAACTAGTAAAGAAACCTGTAAATATAATATATTAATGCAAAGATAGGATGACAACTCTCCTACATTATATAGATTAAAACTTGAGCAACCTATTCAGTGATGCATTCGAGATTCTAACACATAGATAAGATGACAGTTATCTAGTGCTAAACATCAAGAGATCCAGGACACAGCATATCAGGCACAAGCTTAGAACAGAGGAAGATGGACAGTGAGCAGTTAACAACAAAAGAAGCTTATATTCACTGAAAATGAAGATGAGACGCTACAGGTGACAAAATATCTACAGTCTCCAGAAGTTGAACCTTACATCAAATGCCAACCCTAATTACATTTTACTTATGGGGATTTATAAATTTACAATACTAGGGCACTTGGCCATTTTAGGTATGGAGGGGTCGTAATTGACCACCAACTGCAGTTAACCGCCTGATGGAGTCTCTAGACAAGGTTACTTGATTCAGTGGGTGAATCCGATTTGTTCAGGTGCGATGTTATCCTTTTAGGTGGTTGGAGTGCTCGTATCGATGGAGTCCATGACTGATAAATTCATTTACAGAGTTGTGTTGTGTCCTTTTCTCCTTCGGCCATGTTTTCGGTTAAATATGGCTGTTGGGGACTTGATTGTGATTGATCTTGGCAGAGCTGGTAATTTACTTCTCCGAGTAACAGGATGGTCAAAGACGTGGGATGCATGGGCACACGGACAGTTGGGATGAGAGAGAAGGACAACCGTCGGATCGAAGAAATGGGTGACGGAGATGGCTCGGCAAAGGCTATCGGCCGAGGTGGGAGCGGGATGTGTTAGGGCCATTGGATCTTTTGCGGACAGATTGGACGATCATCGAGCTACAGAGTTGCACGAAAGTTTAACGAGTGGGGGTGAATTAGTTGGGCAGAAATGGTTTTCATCGCACCACTTTCGGGTGTTAAGTGGTAAAAGCCCGGGGCCGAGCAATTCCATTCAGTGATTGACATGTAGCAGCAGATAAGAGAGAAAAACTACACTCATCGCGCCCTATCTCTCAATCAGGTTGCCGACGCGATGAAAGTGAAGACTGTCTGATCTTGGCAAAGATGATCTGATAGTGGGGAGTGGTAGAGGAGGTTGCCTTTATCAGATGCGATGAGAGCCATTGGATTGGCGGGGTGATCAATGGTGGGGATGCGGCGCGACGAGTTATGAACGTGCGAAGACATATGGTAGGGTTTTATGGTTTATTTAAGGTTTTGTGCTTCGGGCTAAGGTTAAAGGGGATCACTTTGTCAGGTTTAGGAGGAAAATAGGGTAACGGAGGTGGTGAAGAGTAAGCGGGGGTAGGAGGGGAAGGGAAAATGACCCATCATGAGCCCTTTTGAAGACACCACCAAACAAACCAATCTTTTGTCTAACATGAGAAAGTTAGTGTTACATAGTAGGGCTAACAGTGGCTCCTCCTCGGGATGAAATCCTCCATGTGAGGTTTCAAGAACCATAGACCACTGCCTTTCCTTACAAAAACAAAATCAGTAATATTTCCTAGTGTTCCATTGGGCATGGAGTCTAATTAAGCCCACACTAAAACTTGAAAATAACATTTTTACAATGCTAAGGCCTAAAGGCCTTAAACAACATAAATCTTCAAAAACTACCGATTTACTAGGCCATCAAAAATTGTTTCTCCTTCCATACTTTGCAGCATGAAAGTGTTGCTCCCCTGGATTTGAGTAATGACAAAAAGTTTTGTCCACAAAGCATCAAACTTCCCTTGATTGCCTTTCTTTTCCTTTAGTGAATTCCATTTAAGGACCAAGTCTCCAGTTTGAAAATTATCCATCTTTGCCTTTCTGTCAAAGGCTTCCTTGATTCTCTTTTGATATGCTGCAGATTTTTCAATCAATTGATATCTAATTTGATGTACTTTAGCCAGGTCATGAATCCTCTTTGACATGTCATTTTCCTCATATTTCTCTTCCTGCAAGAACTTGGCCATAGGGAGGGTCAACTGGATTGTGAACATAGCCTTAATGCCATATACCAACTTGAACGAAGAATTCCCTGTGGATTTCTTGGTTCTATTCCTGTCAGCCCATAATGCAAATTTCAATTTGGAATCCCAGTTCCTTTTGTTGTCTTCAAGTAGCTTTTTTATTATCCTTATCAGGCTCTTATTGGATGATTCTGCTAGACCATTACCTTGAGGGTAATATGAGGTGGAATGCACTACTTTAATGCCCATTGAGTCACACATGTCCACCAAATCTTTTTCCCTGAAGGCTGCTACATTGTCTACAACCATTTTGTGTGGATAGCCAAACCTGGCGAAAATGTTTTCTGTCAAGAACTTCATGACCACATGGTGATCAGCTTTCCTAGTAGGGATGGCCTCAATCCATTTAGTCAAGTAGTCAGTGGCTACTAAGGTCCATCTGTGCTGGAAACTAGAATGTGAATTAATTTCTCCTTTGAAATTCAAGACCCACTGCTGGAAAGGACCACAGGCATGTATTGTCTTCAAGGGTAAGGACTTCAACTATTGTTTTCCTTCAAACCTCTTGCACCTGTCACAAGATTTCACAAATGAAAAGACATCAGAAAATAGAGTGGGCCAATAATACCCAGCTCTGAGGATCTTGTGGGCTGTGTTTTCCCAATAGTGATGTCCTCCACAGATGCTGGAATGGAACTGATCCATGACCTCCACAGATTGTTCTTTGTCTAGACATCTTAAAAGGATTCCAAATGGATCTCTCCAATAGAGCAAGCTTTCATGAATGCAATACTTGGCTGCTCTAAGCTTAATAATCCTGGCTTGGGTTGAACTAAGGCCTGAAGGGACTACAAGTTTGAACAGAAAGTGAGATATTTTATCATACCATTCACAAGAGGCCAGATTTTCGACCAAAGACTGGTTTTGTCCTCGTTCAACTATTTCTCCCCATGTCTGTCTGTCATCTATGTTTGTGCTTATCCAATTCATGTCCAGCATCCTACAATTTACTTCAGCCAACATCTTGGCAAGGCCCTGACCCTTAACAAGCTTGGTGGGCCTCAACTATGTTGAATTCAGTGAGCTTTGCAATCCATTTAGCCCTTCTTCCGTCAACATCTGGCTGCATTAGGACATCTTTTACTGAAGCAGAGGGCACATATGTGATTACCTTGGAGTGCAAGATGTAGATTTGAAAAGCTTTTAAAGATTTGATAAGAGGATAAGCCTGTTTTTCAATGATATCATACCTTAGTTAAACATCCCTTAATGTTTTGTTGAAGAATTCCACTGGATGCTTTGAACCCTCGTCATCTTTCTACAGTAGGACCATTGCAAGGGTGTCATTGGAAGTAAAGGATAAGATATGGAACTCCTTGCTATAGTCTGGGCTAATCAAAGTGGGAGCTTCCATAATAGCTCTTTTGATGGCTTCAAAGGATCTTCTTGCTGCATCAGTCCATTTTATCTCTGATCCATTTTCCAGCATAGAGGTTATGTGTTTTACCAATTCTACAAAACTATAAATAAACCTCCTTACAAAATTTATTTTTCCCAGAAAGGATTGGATGCCCTTTTTTTATATTGGGACAAACAAGGTATGTATTGCTTTCACTCTTTCTGGGTCAATCTTGACACCTGCAGCAGAAAAAACATGTCCTAAAAGCTTGCCCTCTTCTAAAGCAAATTGTGACTTTTTAGGATTCACTGATATCCCAAACCTTCTGCACTTCAGGAACACTTTCTTTAAATTCTGCAAATGATCTTGATGGCTGCTAGAGTACACTGTTATATCATCTAGGTAGACCAGGACAAACTTATCCTTCTCTCCTACAAACGCTATATCCATGGCTCTCTAAATGGTTTCCCCAGCATTCATCAGTCCAAAAGGCATCTTAGAGTACATAAAAGTGCCCCACGAAGTGGTAAAAGCAGTCTTTTCTTCATCATCTAGATGTACAACAACTTGGTTACACCTTGAAAATCCATCCAGCAAAGACATCACTTTGGCTCTAGATACTTTTTGCAGCAAATGCTCCATCTTGGGTAGAGGATAATTTTCTTTCTTAGAGCATTTGATCAGGTTCTTAAAATCAACACATAGCCTAATTTCTCCGCTTTTCTTCCTCACCACTACCAAGTTAGGTACCCACTTTGAATATCTCAGAGGAACTATGATTTTGGTAGCCAATAACTTCTTAAGTTCTTTTTCAATCAGAGGGAGGAGCAAATGATTTATGGGTCTTAGGTTATGCTTGAAAGGAATGGTGTCTTTCTCCAATGGGATCTTATGCTGGATGATATTTTTGTCATAAGTTTTAAGGTCATTGTATTCCGAAGCAAAGACATCAGCAAATGGCTTCATTAAGGTGCAATACTCAGAACTTTGGGCAGCAAACAAATGGGTCAATAGATTTATATACTTCAGATTATCTGGACTCCCTATGTTATGCTTATGGATTGCTGACTGATCTTCTTTTTGGGCAATCTTATGAGGCACATTGTTATGGTTAAATAGATTTTGTAGAGGCACTAGCCCTTTAGGTATATGATTACTAGGCAATTGTACAATATTGTCTTGGCCAATTCTACTCTTTAGCTGGGATTGGGGAAATTCCTCTAAGGTTTCATTCTCTTGATCAATTTTCATTTCAAATAATTCATCAATGACTTGCAGAAACCTATTTACTTCATCATCATCCTAAAAGAATTTCCTGTGCTGGACATTATCAGGCAAGGATGACCTATATTTTATCTGGACCTCATAAACCAATTTAGGGGGCATGGGAGGGATGAAGATGCTAGCAGACACAGAAAGGGAATTAGCAAGCTGATTTTTTACTCTAGGAATATATGAGATACAAAAGCTATCAAAAGCATATTTGAGTCTCCATACCTCATCTGTGTATGCTTTTAGCCTTGGGTGCCTCACCTGGAACGTTTTGTTCACTTGTTCAATGATGAGATCAACATCTACAAACACCTTTATGTCTCTAATTCCCATGTCTTTAGCAACGTTTAAGCCCAATATCAGAACCTCATACTCTGTTATATTGTTGGTGACCTGAAAAGTCAGTTTAAAAGACAGATATGTGCTTTCATGTTTTGGAAACACCACCACCACTCCTACTCCTGCAGTTTCCTTTGAACATGCTCCATCAAAGAACATATCGCAAGCATGTGGCCCTTCCTCTTCCAAGGCCCAACATACTGGTTTCTTGAGCTACACCAAGGCTCTATGGGATTCTTCAATTTGGAGAATACATGCTCCAAAATCGGTGTCCACAGCGTAAATGGGATGATTAGTGGGATTCTTCTCATCACTGATGATATAGGCCAGCCGGGCTTCCCTGTATAGTCTTTTGCTTTCTCGTCCAAAAACTGGGATAGTGGCATAAAACAAATCATTTTGCAATGTCCCACCCAATCTCTCAATCCATCCTCTGGAAAGTAGCATACCAAACTTAGGGGGGACATCTGCTACCACAATATCCATCATCATGCTTTTCATGGGTGGCTGAGTTAGGGTGATAGCTAAGTCTTTAATTAACCCCAGACATTTCACCTTCCTCGAATCAAAGGAGAATAAGTCACGATAAGGTCAGGTAATATCAAGGCCTAACTCTTCCATGACATCTTTGGGCATCGAATTATGACTGGCAACTGTGTCCAGCAGACAGTTGTGGAGGATTTTGTCATGAATGGTCAAGAAGACATAAAATGATGGAGAATTTTCATCAGCAGGTTCAATCATTGGGCTAAGCACAACTGCAAGTTTATCATCTTGTAAATTTACATAGTCAATGGATGCTTGTGTGGCTTTCAACTCAAGGGTATCAAGGATGGGCTTCCTAAAGACCTCACTCTTTACAAGTTCTATTAGAGGTACATATATTTTTAACTTCTAGACTTCTGATTCAAAACTGAAAGGGGAAGGGGACTTGTCAGGGCCTCTTACCTCTTGAGCTGGTACTTTTAGGATGGTGGGATCAGCTGTCGGTCACTTCTACCTGTTGATCTGCTGCTCTGTGGGGGAAACAAAGCTTTGGGCATGATTCTCTTTGACATTACTCATTCTTGACCTCAAGTTATATCTTTGCTAGTCTTCAGTCTATAGAACATCTTTTTTGTCCCACCCTTGACTGGTCTAGTATCTGAGTAATGACTCCTCATATGCAACTAATGTCAAAATCGTAGCACCGCTCGTCTTCCATGCAATGAATCTCATCCTCTTCATCAAACTGCTCCTTCTCCATGACTACATTCTCGAAAGGAGTCTTAACTCTTTGTTCTTCACTAGCCTCTTTGCCCCTTTCAATGATATGCAATTGTTCATTTGTTCTTCTAAATGGATTTGGATTTCTAGGAGCATATGTATTAGGAAGCCTTCCTTTCCCAGAACTCTGCTCAACCTTCAGTTTGGATATTTTAGTAGCTAATGACTTTATCATTTTAGTCATTTTGTGTATTTTAGGTTCTGAAAATGAAGAAGAAGAGGAAGACTCACTTCTCTGCCTCCTTCTATCAGCATGTCGTTTGAGTTCCTCTATAGCCATGATATTGGATTCCACCTCCAAGGTTGCATCTTGCATTTCGGCTAAAGAGGGACATCTTCTTTCTTTTAATAGCAGGCAGAAATCATAATCAAATGCATTGGCATAGGTGAGTTTGGTAGAGGTGGGAGTAGGCTTCACTTGGCTGGTATCTTGCTATACATACGATTGAATCTTTTATTAAAATTATACAATGATTCTCCATTTTCCCTTTTTAGGTTGCCAAACTCAGTATGGTAGTACAACAGATCTTTCTTATCTCCCCAATGTTTTAAAAACACATCATCTAATGCTTCGATGTCTACTATAGACCGAAGGGTTATCTCTTTGAACCACTTTCTAGCCTCTCCATCAAGGCTTTGAACAAATAATCTCATCCACACATCATCTTCATTGATATCTTGGTTATGAGCATAGCTACAAAAAGACTCAAGGTGTTCTTCAACTGTTACTCTTTCTGTTCCAGTGAACTTAGGCATGTATTTATGATATTCTCCTGTAGCCATGGAATTCAAAGGAATAGGCAGGACCAGGGGTCCATACCTAGCAGCTATGAATCTTTCCATTTTTGTGGGTGCTTATGGGCCTACCATGACTGGGGTAGATGGAAGGGTACTGGTAGTCTGCAAGGTAGGGAGTTGAGAAATGATTGACAGGGCTAAAGGAATATGATGGACTGGAAGGGAGGATTTCTTTGGACTGAGATCTAAAGGGGAACTTATTGAACAAGGAGCTTTATGAATCTCTGAGAGTATTTCTTCACTGATAACACTAGGCTCTATATTTTCAACATGTGCATGCCCAGCTACAAGCCTTTCTTGCAGAGTTACATAATATTGTTTAGGCTTACCTAATCTTGATGCTCCTTTTCGTGATGTCTTTCTTTTCTTAACAATCTTCTCAGGGTCAGGCACTGGGTCAACTGGTGATTTCTGAGGATTTCTCCGAGTGTGTCTCACAAACTGAGCCAGAACTATGATGTGGACTCGCCAAAAGGTTCGCCCTTCAGTAGAGTTGCCAGATAGATGATTACAACCAAAAATATGTCCAGACTTTGTCTATCATCAAAGCTGCATCTGTGTTGTTCTCTCAAGGAAGATGAGCTTCAATCTCCTCTGCTCGGCAATGGCACCAATTATGTTAGGATTCCAAGAAACTCTCCTAGGTTGTAGCTCGGAGATGCCTAGTAACATATAAATTCAACTATTGTTACAGGTTTAATGGAAGGAATGATGGTTTGAATCAAGCCAGATAACAATTTCTACTTTGTTTCACTCCAAACATGTATGAACACCCTTAGACTACAAGGCTTTAAACCACCAATGCTCACAGTTTTAAATATTAGGTGAATATGGAGAATACTAACCACACCAGCAGATACACAATGCCATGTGATGGCCGGCTGCAACTAGTAAAGAAACTTGTAAATCTAATCTATTAATGCAAAGACAGGATGACATCTCTCCTGCATTAGATGGAAAGAAACCTAAGAAACCTATTCAGTGATGCATTCGAGATTTTAACACATAGATAAGATGAAAGTTATCTAGTGCTAAACATTAAGAGATCCAGAACACAACATATTAGGAACAAGCTTAGAAGAGAGGAAGATGGACAGTGAGCAGTTAATAACAAAAGAAGCTTGTATTAGCTGAAAATGAAGATGAGATGTTGCAAGTGACAAAATATCTACAGTCTCTAGAAGTTGAACCTTACATCAAATGCCAACCCTGATTACATTTTACTGTTGGGTATTTATAAGTTTACAATACTAGGGCACATGGCCGTTTTAGGTATGGAGGGGTCGTAATTGACCACCAACTGAATTTAACCAGCTGATGGAGTCTATGGACAAGGTTACTTGATTCAGTGGGTGAATCCGATCTGTTCAGGTGTTGTGTTGTCCTTTTAGGCGATTGGAGTGCTTGTACTGGTGGAGTTCATGACTAATAAGTTCAGTTACAGAGTCGTGTTGTGTCCTTTTCTCCTTCGGCCATGCTTTTGGTTAAATATGGTTGTTGGGGATCTAACTGTGACTGATCCTGGCAGAGCTGGTCATTTCCTTCTCTAGGCAACAGGATGGTCAAGGACGTGGGATGCATGGGCACACGAACAATTGGGATGAGAGAAGAATGACCTTCAAATCGGGGAAACGGACGACGGAGATGGCTCGGTGGAGGCTATCGGCTGAGGTGGGAGTAGGATGTGTTAGGGCAATTGGATCTTCTACGAATAGATCGGATGGTCATCGGGCTATGGAGCTGAACGGAAGTTTAATGGGCGGGGGTGGATTGGTTGGTCAAAAATGGTTTTCATCACACCGCTTTCAGGCATTAAGTGGTAAAATCCCAGGGCTGAGCGATTCCATTCAAAGATCAACACGTAGCAATGGATGAGAGAGAAAAACTGCTCTCATCACGTGCTATCGCTCGATCAGGTTGTCGGCGTGATGAAAGTGAAAACCGTCAGATCTTGGCGGAGATGATCTGATGGTGGGGAGTGGTAGAGCGGGTCGCCTTTATCGAATGTGACGGAAGCTGTTGGATTGGTGGGGTGATCAATGGTGGGGATGCGGCATGATGAGTTATGAATGCGCGAAGACATATGGTAGGGTTTTATGGTTTATTTGGGGTTTTGCGCTTAGGGCTATGGTCAAAGGGGGTCACTTTTTTGGGTTTAGGAGGAAAATAGGGAAATAGAGGTGGTGAAGAGTAAGCGAGGGTAGAAGGGGAAGGGAAAATGAACCATGAGGGGCCCCTTTAAAGACACCACCAAACAGAGCAAGCTTTTCTCTGACATTATAAAGTCAGCGTTGCATAGCAGGGCTAACAGGGGCATGTAAAGATGGATTCAGCACCCTCAAAAACCATTAGGGCATGTAAATATGGATTCAGCACCCTCAAAAACTCTTAGGGATTTAGATTGTGCAAGGGTTACCTATCAAGCTTGTAATTCCTGCCAAATTTTAGAGAAATTAAACTAGAAAAACCCACCTGAAAATATTCCCAAAAATCTCACTAAAAAAAACTAATTATTCATAATCCTAGATGGCCAATTTCAATTCTAGTTAATATCTAATACTCTTCGGCATGTCTGGATCACAAATGTAGCTGAAGGATTAAAGAACTGTCATATGATTGGAGAGACATACATAGTTTTCCTCCGTGCCTAGATCATGTTTGTTAGACCACTGCCTTGTAGATTTTTGAACTGTTATTCACGCCTTTTCCAGATCGTGGTTTTCATTGTTGTTCAAGCAAGATCTCATGCTACGGGGTAACATGTAGCTACATCAACTATGTATGTTTTGGTGTAAACTTCAATTTTAGGTGTGATGGTTAGTTGGCATCCTCTAAGGCAGTTTTGTTAAATTGGTCCAACAATTATCACTCTTTGGTTTTCCATATGAGAATGATCAGTCTCAACACATTTTAATGAGCTTTATGGGAAGTTGAACACTATCTTACTATTACATCAATAAGAGACAAAGAGTATTATATTGGTTGCTAATAAGAGACAAGGACTGTTAAATTGGTTGCTCGTGTTTCTTTGATTAATTTCAAGAGAGTTGAATACAAAGCGTGATGGCTAAAAATGGCTAAAAATGTTTACGTGGATGAAAAACTTGTGCATATACAAGGTTGTCCTCTTGTTGCTAGACCTAGATTTGTGCCTACAAAACAAAAGTGTGAGGCTTCATCTTAGAGGATTTTATGCATGAATCTGAAGCCTAGTACTTATGCATTCCAATCATTGTACAATGTGAAAAACTCAATTATGGACGAGTTCCAACCATTTCGATTAGTTGTTGTTGGATTAATGAATGGTCATGGAATCAATTGAACAATTGTTTGTGTGCATCATATCATTGTATATCAATGAGCGTATAATCATACAATTTTCATCTTGTTTCTTTGTTGATTATAAATGGGCCTTCCTTAGTTGTGTTTAAGGAGGGGAAGTTCGATGATGATTAGAGCCTAATTTGTTCATCGACTAGATCATGTTGTTTAGTTGTCTTGTTGATAGACTTTTCTTATTTATGTTTGAAAAGGGTTGATTGTGGTAGCTTTCAAAATTCTTTTGGAGTAGTTGTATCACATTTTGATCATGTTTTAAAGTTAAGAACAAATTAAGGGGTAAATATATGCTAATTAATTTGTTTTCCTCCAAGTTGAATATGCCATAATTTGAGTGTCTAAAGGTCTCATTATTCTATTGTTTATTGATGGCCATTTCTTTTGTTTTAACTCTTTGTTCTATACTTTTACCAATGTCTAGTTTAATCTTTTACGTGGTGGTTGTTAGTGTTTGTCTTTCTTATGCATCTACAATTTCACTAAAGATTTTTGGCTCTCATCTTCAAACTTTTGGTAGTCCCTAATTGGAGCAGGGTTCTATTTTTTCCTTTGAGTAAAAAATGTGACATACAATTTCATCTCCATGTTTTGAGCACTAGGAATCTTTCTTTCTATTGGAAAGGAATTTTTTCCTACTAGTTTTTTTTTCCTTTTCTCCACTTATGAAAGTTTCTATTTTGGAACTTTATAAGTCTTGTGCTGGTAGCCAATATTTTTATATTTTTACTTCCTATACTTTTCTTAAAGTTGGGTCTTAGCATCAGCATCTTCTAATGCTTCTCTTCCTAATGCGAAAACTCTTGTGAGTTGTAAGCTCACGTAGGAGTTCTTACCTACCCAATTATCATAATTAACTAACTTTAGATAACTCTTGGCTTCTTCTGTGGTTATATATGGAACACATATTTGTGTATTTCATATACCATGAGTTAGTATATTTGATACCTTTTAAGAAAAATGTTATTAATAGGTTTTGAATGATACATAAGAAACATCTCTCTATCTCTTAATTTTCACTTTCCATTACATTTTCTCTCTCTATACAAAGTGTTGATATGAAATTATGTTACTTAATATGGAAATTGAAATGTTTTAATTATGAATAACAAAAAATATTTTTTTTGTTATTAATATTTCCTTTTTAAATACCACATGTACTTTGTAAGAGAAATTACGCATATCTCTTCATAATGGGATGTAATATCATTATTATTATACATGTTGCAAGCATGGTACTACATATTCAATTTTTCTTTTGACAAATTGTAGCTTCTCCATAGTTTAACAATATAGATTGAATATTGTTATTTTTATTAATATATAAAATTAGTTATCTCAATATGTTTCATTCATTATTGCATCCTTTGTACAACACAATGGTATGTGGATAATTGCTTTAGAACTTTTTGCCATAATTTTTGGATCCATTTGCAATGTTTATGCCCTTTTAGATTTTTCATTGTTAAGCTTCATAAGAAACCACCAAAAATTAAAATCCTTGAAAATAGATAATAGTCACATAAATAACATATTTACCATCAATTACTACCCACTATAATTTAAGCAATTATTTCCATAAAAAAAAAATGGACAGAACAAGATGTAAACAAATACAATTACATGACTTGTTACAATTAATAAAATATCTCAAATTACCAACTAGTAAAAATTAAATTCACTAGATTTTAAACTTAAACATGAACTTGAGTTCAATATTTTTATTTTCTTTTAGTTATATTTAAACTAAATAGCATGTACACATATTAATCATGTTGAAATTATAAATTTTTATTTGTAATTACTTTATCTTTCTTAAAAAAAATAATGTAAAATTATATTCTAACATTCAAGTATTTTATTTAAGATAGACATTATATATTTTTTTTAATATTAATCTCATTTCACTATTAAAAGATATGTTAATTAATAATATATATAAAGTTTTATTATATATATATATATATATATATATATAATATATATATAATATATATATATATATATATATTGTCTACTTAGGGACAACATCTCATACGAAAATCTAAAGTTCCTCTCAACATTTATAATCTAAAATATTTTTTAATAGTATTATATGATTAAATTAAGGTATGTTTTTAATTATGTTTAGACATACTTTTCATCCATTAGTTTTATTTTTAAGAAATTTTAAATAAATTGTATTAATAAATTTTGAATTATGTTGTTACATAAAATCATAATAACATAGATATATTAAAAATTGAAAAATAAGATAAAGTTTTGAATATATGCCCTATAAATATGTTGTATTATTATATAAATAAAATGGTTTATTGTAACACCGCAAAATAAATAAATAAATAAATAAATTTATCCTCTTTAATTACCAAGTTTACGTGTCACCTTAACCCAATCAATGCGATGTGTAAACAAAGGGGAAGGGTCATGAATGACTCTCAGATTTGGCGCGTATTAAGGGAATTAAATGACACACAGGATTTTCCTGCATGGTTATCTGAACCAAACCACGGATATGTGCCACCTACCCACACCTAGGTAGAGGTGATGGCTCCTCCACTTGGGCAATTAATGTAGAGGTAAGTATGGCACACTGCGTCCACTCAACGCAGGTGACTTGGCAGGGGCATTTAAGTTGAAATGAAAACCTAACATGACTTTTCATCTCATTTCGCACTGTCTGTGAATAGAGAACATAACTTTGATAGTGTGGAGGGTATGATTAATGGAGTGAGGGTTTAACTCTTCCTTAGTGAGTGCTATTTTTCGGTTTCATAGGCAAACGAATAACGACAGAAACAAGGAGGTAAGCTAACCAGCTCTGCTCTCTGCTTGGCAAAATGCAACTAACTTATTCCTTCATAGCTTAATACAACGTTTGATGTAGGTATGGTCTGGTGGATGGTCTAGAACCCTTCCTTGACGTCGAGAGCCAAATAGAGATGTGATTTTGTCGTCGAGGTCAGGTTCTTTCTAAACAAGAACACCCTTATAGTTTTTATCTCTTGTATGGTATGGAAGTATAACAATTTCTGTTGGTTTTCAGGTATTCATTGCTTCAACAGTGACACCATTTCCCTGAGATAAAATCCTCACATGGTTTTCAATTAGGCATTCTCTGTCCTTATTCAACCCAAAGTCTATTTCTAACATGTTTTTTGGATGCTTTCACTAGTATGGTTCGAACTTGTTGTTGGGTTCAAGAGTCTTTCGAGATGCACTAAACCTAAGCCACACTTTTCTGTTATCTACCGATTGGTTATTTTTCCTCCACCAACCATCTACTTGTCTGAGTTTCTAGCTCAGCTCCAAGATGAGGTGGGAGGGTTTGCTGGCTCTCAGAACAGTCAAACCCTCACCAAAATCCGAAGTCTGCAAGGTTTTTCTTAGGGAATGGAGGTTATAACAACCAAATGCACCCAGTTGGGTTTACAACCAGAGCTTAAAAGAGTATTTTTGAATGTTTCTTTGAATTGTTCAATAGTATGGTTATGGCATACGTTGCCCATTATGACTCTATGAATCTTTTTGTCTGTATTAACTGTTGGATAGGGTATGAATTGTTTTCCAAGTCTTGGCCCTTACCCAGTATGCTGTCGGTGAGATTTTCATTGAAGTTTGTAAGTAAACTGTATAAAGGTGGTTTGAATAGGCCGAGATTTAGAATAGAAGAATACTCAAAATATATATATTTCAGTTCTTGAATTTCTCAGTGATTTAATACTTTTCTTAGTCATGATTTTGTTACTTGTTCATGCATTGTAATAATTCAATGAAGGGTCTGGCATATATGTGAGTCTTAATTTATCAAGTGGTATTAATACAAGCATGTACATTGAAATGTGGAAATACTTTCAGGCTTTGCATAAACGTGTGTGTATATATATATATATATATTTTGTGTGTGTGTGTGTGTGTGTGTGTGTGTGTGTGTGTGTGTGTGTGTGTGTGTGTGTGTGCGTCTTGGCATCGCTCTTGTTTTACCACGAATGTAGTACGACATGAGATTGCGGACCTTCTCATTTCGAAAGCATTGTTATCTTGTTTAATCCTTTTTGGTAAAGTGGTATAAATGTATAGATAGTTTAAATTAATTTCCATTCCAGGTTATTTACAGTTTAATAGGTTATGGATAGAAACTGAAACTCTATTGCCATAGTAGTAGTAGTTTCTCCTTTTATACATTAGAAATTAAATAGGTTCAAGATACTATAGTACTATTGGGATTAGATTAATAGAATAGTGTAACTAGAGAAAATGATATGAATCCATTTTCTTTTGTATGATGAACAAGTCTGGTATTCAAATGTTTCCCATAAATGATCAGTATCTAGCTTAAGACAAGAAATGAGATCATTACTCCTATTACATACCATTTTAACTGTCATAAATAATTAGAAATTATTGAATACTTATCTGTTACGAGTTGTTTGTTTCGTGCAAATCAATAATCCTTGTGGAAGGTCTCACGATCTAGCCATGGACCTGGCAATCACATCCACGGCACCCCACCGAGCACTTCTTGCTCCTAACAGTTGAAATAAAGACAGTCGGGTATGTTGGGCATCAGGACTACTATCCAGCCTCAAGTCCAATACTCACTCGACTATTTGCCATAAAATAAAATCTTCCCACTGGTATCACAACCCAGCTAAGGGAGAAACTTCTGCAACCCCCTTGCTACCCTTTCCTTTTGCCTTTTGGAGAAAAGTGGTGGCAATTGTTTCCAACTGCTCATGGAGTTGTTATAACTGTTTTTCTTTTATTTTTGATTCTTTTTAATAATTTGTCCAAATAATTTAAAATAACAAATAACAATATTTGTTCTGGCTATTTTAGGCCCAATAGTTCAATAGTAACAAGAAACATAGATGCAATTTAAACTTGGTGAAAATAACTCATGATATCTCGCTATATGTTACAGCTCCCTCCCCTCGAGAGGAACACCATCCCTAGTGTTCTTTCTCTACGTAAACAGTGTAGGATAAGCTTTTCACATGTCCTCCTCTTTCTCCTAGGTAGCCTCATCTGGGCCAAAGTGCTTCCATTACACTTTAACTTGGATGATGGCTCACCTCCGCAAGGTGGTTTCTCTCTGATCGAGGATACGAAGAGGCTCTGCCAAGAATTCTCCCTCAAGTTCTACCTACACATTCATATTATGTTGTGAGAACATTTCAAAACAATAAACTTTTAATGATATTGCTTCTCTATTATCATTACCTAAATACTCTCCCAGTTAATAATATGTCCACGGTCGTAAATATATTTTTTTAACAAGGACACATGAAAGATGTTACGTACTCAGATGTGGCCTAGTAGTGCTAGCTTATATGCCACAAGCCCAATCCGTTCCAAAATTTGGAAAAGCCCACAATATCGGGGTGCCGATTTTTCACAACCTTTCCACTACAAGGTGCTCTTCGGAGGTTTGACCTTTAGATACATGTGATCACCAAGCTAGAATTCTTTATAACTTCTCTTTCTGCCTTCATACACCTTTTGCCTATCTTATGTCGCTTTTAAGTTCTGATGAACCTTCTTAACGGTAGCCTCCATTTCTGCTAGCATGTCGTGGCCCAACACTAATTTGTTTTTTGGACTATTCCAATCCATGGGTACCCGACACTTCCTCCCATAAAGTAGCTTGAAGGGACTCATACCCAAATATTCATGATGCCCATTATTATAGGAAAATTCTACCAAGTGGAGGTAATCCTCCCATTTCTGTGGTTGTTGCATTACAAACATGCACAACATATCCTCCAGAACTTGATTTACTCGCTTTGTTTGACCATCTGTCTATGGATGGTAAGCTGTAATAAAATAGATTTGTGTCCCTAGTCCTACAGAAAGAGTTTTCCAGAAAGTGGATGTAAATTTTACATCTCTATCAGAGATCACCACTCGGGGTATCCCGTGTAGCCTGAAGATTTCTCTCATAAATATGTCTGCAATCTCTACTATTTTGTAGGTGGATTTTATAGGGATGAAATGAGTAGTCTTTCTTAGCTTGTCTACAACCACCATGAGTGAGTCGTGTTTCTTTTTGGTATGAGATATCCCTATAATAAAATCGAGAGTTATGGTCTCCCATTTCCATTCCGGAATGGGTATTTATTGCAACAGAGCCGCATGATGTTGATGTTCTTCTTTCACTAGTTGGCACTCCAAGCACTTAGATAAATATTCAGCCACATTTTTTCTTAAGCTGGGGCAGAAATAATTTTTCTTGATAGCGGAATACAATTTCTGGTAGCCTGGGTGGGCAGCATAAGCTTTCCTATGAAACTCATCGAGTAACATCTGCTTCATGGAAATATGGTTAGGAATATGAATTTGATTTCTGAAGGTTAACATTTTATCAGAATTAATTGCATACTCACATTGCTTCCCTCTTTCCTGGGTTTCTAAAGCTTGCTGCCATAAGAATGCATATTCTAGACCTTTGAGGGAAACCTCTCAGATAACCTCTGGTAGGTTAGATTGTGCATGACTGAAGTGTGCCTCATAGATAAAATGTAATATTCTACTTAGAGCATCAACTAATCGATTTTATTTTCCTTTGATGTGTTTCAAGTCAAAATTAAATTCACTCTAGAATGTGGTCCATCTGTCCTGGCGGGCATTTAAATTGGACTGATTAAAGAAATTTATCAAACTACTATGGTTAGTTAACAACAAAAATTTCTTCCACAGGAGGTAGTGTCGCCAATATTTAGTGCATGTACTACCACGGTCAACTCCAAATCATAATAAGGGTAATTTTGTTTGTAATCCTTCAGCTTTCATGACTCATATGCAATGACTTTTCCTTCCTGAGTTAGTACTCCACCGACGCCTTCTTTACATGCATCGGTACATACTACAAAGGAGTTTTCCGGATCCGCCGCCTTTAGCACCAAAGTGGTTGTGAGCAGTTGTTTTAGCTACTCAAAGATTTATTTTCATTTCATTGTCCAGTGGAAATATTGTCCCTTTTTCTGAAGTGAAGTCATTGGGAAGGCGAATTTCGAAAATTCCTTTGATAAATCGACAATAGTACCTTGCGAAGCCTAAGAAGGATCTTATGTCGGCCACATTTTTCGGTATAGTCCATTCCATAATAGCTTTGATCTTCTATGGATCCACTGCTATTCCTTCTACTTATATAACATAGCCCAAGAACTGAATTTGATATTTGTAAAAATCACATTTGCTGAACTTTTCATACAACTAGTTTTCTCACAAAATTTGCAGTATCGTTCTCAAATGTTGTTCATGTTCCTCTTGGTTTTTAGAGTATATTAGTATATCATCGATGAAAATCAATACCAACTTATCTAGAAAGGTCTAGAAAATATTGTGCATTAGGCTCATGAACATGGCTAGTGCATTGGTAAGGCCAAAAGGTAGTGCCACGAACTCGTAATGTTCGTAACGAGTTCGAAACACAATTTTCTAGAAGTCTTCATCCTTTATTATGATCTCATGGTATCCGGACCTTAAGCTGATTTTTGAGAACACACTAGCTCCCTGTACTTGGTCAAATAATTCATCGATGTGAGGTAGTGAGTATTTTTTATTTATGGTTAGCTTATTCAACTCGTGATAGTCAATGCATAATCGTAAGGTTCCATCCTTCTTGCGTACAATTAAAACTAGGGCCCCCCAAGGAGACATGCTTGGGCATATGTATCCTTTATCTAACAGCTCCTACACCTGCATTTTGAGTTCAGTCCATTTTGAAACACTCATATGATAAGGAATTTTTGAAATAGGGGCTGCACCGGGCATTAGTTTAATTGTGAAGTCAATGTCTCACCTTGGCGATAATCCTGGAATAGATTCAGGGAATACACCTAAGAAATCCTATATTACAGGGATATTCTCTAAAGATGTCATTTTATTTTTATCATTATTATACCGTACCTAAACAGCATGAATATGGCACCCTTTTCTTATACACTTTCCGAGTTGGTTGGCTGTAATAGGGCACAACTTGATATTTTTCTTAATTCCTTGAATTTCCTTCTACTGTCCTGACTCGGTAAGATAATTTATGGTCTTTTCTTTGCAATATACCAAGGACCAATAACCTTCTAGCTAATCCATCCCTATTAATACATCATATGAGCCTAGGGGAAGAATATTCATATTGACCTGGATAGGCTATTCTAAAATTATAATAGGGCAGTTTTCTATTTGGGCTGACACCTTTATTTTGGTGCCAATATCTAGTTGAACTAGCCACGACTATTTGTATTTACTGCTTTGCAGTTGACATCTTTCTACTACTTTAGTAATAATATAACTCAAGCTAGCACCTGGATCAAATAAAATAGAAACAGATTGACCAACAATCATACCTTCGCATTCGATCATGGTGGGTTGATATTCAGCCTAATAATCATCCAAATCCACATTAATCCTGGGCATGCTCCTTGTGATATCCCCTACCATAGAGGTTTCTTGCATGTTAGAAAGTTGCTCAGTCTGAGCTCTCTGTGGGCAATTTTTGTAATAATGTGCTTCTCTGCATCCCCAACATTGTACTGTCAGTTTTACTGGCTATTCAGTAACAATCCTGCTATTTCCTTTACGTTGTTTATTTTCATTGAATGTTTGAGTCTTGGGTGGGTTTCTGGCAAACTTTCCAAAAGTCCTTTGTTGATTGTTTCTACCATGCATGGTTTTCAGATCTCCGTTTGGTGACAAATTCCTCATTATCTTGGCAACAACTCCTTTAGATCATTCATTTCTCTGTTTCATCTATTCATAATAGATGCGAGCCTTCTAAACTGCATCATCCATGGTTCTGGGGTAGTCGAATTTTCATTTCTCCTTCATGAAGTTGGGAAAACTGCTAATGAACCGTTGGATCTTAGCTTTTTCTTGTTGCATATATGGGATGTAACGCAACAGGGAAGTAAACCGTGCTATGTATTCATCCATGGTCAGTGTTCCTAGTCCCAATTCATGGAACTCTTTTTCTTTTTCATCATAATAATGTTCTGTTAAATATTTGTCTTTAAATTATTTCTAAAATTCTTGCCACGTTACTTGCTCCTCATCAATCTTCCTTAGGGTTTTAATTTCTTCCCTCCAGCGGGTGGCTTTTCCTCGTAATTGGTACACTACCAACCTTTCTTTAATTTTTTCAGTATATTCATAAATATGGAAGCATTTACCCATGTCTATCAGATAAGATTTTGCCGCTTCTTCTGACTCTCCTTCTAATTGTAAGGGTATGATTTTTTTGAGCTCACCTTGTAGTTATATCTTTGGCCTTTTTAGCTTTCTTCAGTTAAAAACATTATCTGAATGCCCTTCATCTTCTTCTTTGTGACCCTCCAAAGATTCTGCCTGATCTTCTTCATTATGAGTAGTTGGGGTCTTTTCCCTATTTTCTGCACTGGGATCTAGTCCCCTTTGATTTTGCCAATCTCACAAACTTTTAAGAATCTTTTCCTACTCCTATCGTAATTGTTCATTGTCCAATTTGAGGTTCATCATTTCTGCTCGAAGCTGTTGTACTGTCTCGAGTAAGGCATCATTAGCCTATCTCGATTCTTTCCCTAAATTGCACCCATAATTTTGGGTTGGCATCTACATAATGTACCTTTGGCTGGCTCGATGATCTGGGAATCCTATGCATTTTACTCTTCATGCTAATTCACCTTCTCTCTCTCTTTCTCTCGTGTTTACATTAGTCAAAACTCAATTTATTTTTCTATATATATATATATATATATAATATATATATATATATATATAGGAACATCACCACTTAATTGACTGTTAAAACAACCTAGAAGCTTGAGTGTATGAATCTGGGCTCTGATACCATTTGTAACACCCCGCAATAAATTAAAAAGCTTTTATTTATCCTCCTTAATTACCATGTTTATGTGTCACCTTAACCCAATCAATGTGATGTGTAAACAAAGGGGAAGGGTCATGAATGACTTTCACATTTGGTGCATATTAAGGGAATTAAATGACACACATGATTTTCCTGCACGGCTATATGAACCAAGCCATGGATATGTGCCACCTACCCGCACCTCGATAGAGGTCATGGCTCCTCTACTTGGGCGAATAATGTAGAGGTAAGTATGACACGCTGCGTCCGGTCAGTGCAAGTAACTTGGTAGGGGCATTTAACCTAAAATGAAAACCTAACATGACTTTTCATCTCATTTTGCACTATTTGTGAGGAAATAACACAACTCTGATAGCACGCAGGGTATGAATAATGGAGTGAGGGTTTACCTCCTCCTACGTGATTGTTCTTTTTCGGTTCCAGAGGCAAATGATTGATGGTAAAGACAAGGAGGTAAGCTAACCAGCTCTGCTCTCTGCTTAGGAAACTGTAGCTACCTTATTCCTTCATAGCTTAATACAATGTTTGATGTAGGTATGGTCTGGTGGACGGTCTAAGACTCTTCCTCGACCCCGAGAGCCAAATAGAGATGTGCTTCTTTCGCCGAGGTTAGGTTCTTTCTAAACTCGAACGCCCTTTTAGTTTTTATCTCTTCTCTACTATGTATGTATAATGATTGTTGTCAGTTTTTAGGTATGTGGTTCTTCAACAGTGGCATCATTTCCCTGAGGTAAAATCCTCACACGCTTTTCCATTACGCATTCTCTATCATTATTCAACCCAAAGTCTATTTCTAACCAGTTTTCTGGATGCTTTGACAGGTATGGTTTGAACCTGTTGCTGGGGTTGAAGTGTCTTTCAAGAGGCACTAAACCTAAGCCATGCTTCTTTGCCATCTACAAGTCGGTTATTTTTCCTCAATCGGCCCTCTACTTGTCTAAGTTTCTAGCTTGGCTCCAAGATGAGGGGGAGGGTTTGGTGGCTCTTGGCACAATCAAACCCTCACCACAATCTGAAGTCTGTGAGGGTTTTCTTAGGGAATGGAGGTTATAGCAACTAAATGCACCCAATTGGGTTTGCAACGAGAGCTTAAAAGAGTATTTTTGAATGTTTCTTTGAACTCTTCAATAGTATGGTTACGACATGTGTTGCCCATTATGACTCTATGAATCTTTTTGTATGTATTAAGTGTTGAATAAGTTATGGACCGTTTGCCAAGTCTCGACCCTTACCCAGTATGCTGTAGGTGACATTTTTATTGAAGTTTGTAAGTAAACTGTATAAAGGTGGAATGAATGAGTCGAGATTTAGAACAGAAGAATACTTAGAATATATATATCTATATATATATATATATATTTCAGTTCTTGAATTTCTTAGTGATTTAATACTTTTCTTAATCATGATTTTGTTACACGTTCATGCGTTGTAATAATTAATGAAAGGTCTAGCGTATAGGGAGTCTTAATTTTTAAGTGGTATTAATACAGCATGTTATATTGAATGTTGAATGTGTTCGTCTTTGCATAAACGTATATATTATTATTATATATAATATATATATATATATATATATTATATATATATATATTTATATATATATATGTTGTTTACTCTTGTTTCACACGGAATGTATATGGCATGAGCTACAGACTTCTCTTTGGAAAGCATCGTTATCTTATTTAATCCTTTCTGATAAAGTGCTATAATTGTATAAATAGTTTAAATTAATTTCCATTCCAGGTTATTTACAGTTTAATAGGTTATGGATAGAAACTGAAACTCTATTGCCATAGTAGTAGTAGTTTCTCCAATTATACAACAGACATTAAATAGGTTCAAGATACTATAGTACTGTTGGGGTTAGATTAATCGAATAGTGTAACTAGAGAAAATGCTATGCATCCATTTTCTTCTCCATGATGAACAAGTTTGGTATTCAAATGTTTCCCATAAATTATCAGTATCTAGCTTAAGACAAGAAATGAGATCATTACTCCTATTACATACCATTTTAACTCTAAAGAATAATCAAAATTCCTTGAATACTTATCTATTACGAGTTGTTTATTTTGTCCAAATCAATAATCCTTCTGGAAGGTCTCACCACCTAGCCATGGACCTGCAATCATTTCCACGGTCCCCCACCGAGCACTTCCTACTCCTAACAGTGGAAATAAAGACAGTCGGGTATCTTGGGAGTCAAGACTACTGTCTAGCCTGAAGTCCCATACCCACATGACTATTTGGCATAAAATGAAATCTTCCCACTGGTATCACAATCCAGCTCAGGGAGAAACTTCTGCAGCCCCCTTAATGCCCTTTCCTTTTCCCTTTTGGAGAAAAGTGGTGGCAATTGTTTCCAGCTGCTCTAGAGGTTATTATAAGTATTTTTCTTTTCTTTGTGATTATTTTTAATAATTTGTCCAAAGTCCTTAAAATAATAAATAACAGTATTTGTTCTTGCTATTTTAGGCCCAATAGTTTAATAGTAACAAAAAACATAAATGCAATTTAAACTTAGTGAAAATAACTCATGATATGTAGGTGTATGTTACATCAATAAATGTTGATAGGCATCAAAACATCTAACTCATAATCAATCTATATTGACAATTTTGATTAAACAGACATAAAAATTAATTAAATTCTAATTTTTTTCACCATTTATTTTTGGGTAGACTAGCACCTATAAGGAATTTCAACTAGTGACCTATAACTAGTGACCTATAGAGGGGAAGGGTCATGAATGACTCTCACATTTGGTGCATATTAAGGGAATTAAATGACACACAAGATTTTCCTGCACAGCTATCTGAACCAAGCCATGGATATGTGCCACCTACCTGCACCTCGATAGAGGTCATGGCTCCTCTACTTGGGCGAATAATGTAGAGGTAAGTATGGCACGTTGCGTCTGGTCAGTGCAAGTAACTTGGTAGGGGCATTTAACCTAAAATGAAAACCTAACATGACATTTCATCTCATCTTGCACTGTTTGTGAGGAAATAACACAACTCTGATAGCGCGCAGGGTATGAATAACAGAGTGAGGGTTTACCTCCTCCTGAGTGATTATTCTTTTTCGGTTCCAGAGGCAAACAATTGATGGTAAAGACAAGGAGGTAAGCTAACGAGCTCTGCTCTCTGCTTAGGAAAATGTAGCTACCTTATTCCTTCATAGCTTAATACAATGTTTGATGTAGGTATGGTCTGGTGGACGGTCTAGGACTCTTCCTCGACCCCGAGAGCCAAATAGAGATGTGCTTATGTCGCCGAGCTCAGGTTCTTTCTAAACTCGAACACCCTTTTAGTTTTTATCTCCTCTCTAGTATGTATGTATAATGATTGCTGTCAGTTTCTAGGTATGCGGTTCTTCAACAGTGGCGTCATTTCCCTGAGGTAAAATCCTCGCACGCTTTTCCATTATGCATTCTCTGTCATTATTAAACCCAAAGTCTATTTCTAACAAGTTTTCTAGATGCTTTCACAGGTATGGTTTGAACCTATTGCTGGGGTTGAATTGTCTTTCAAGAGGCACTAAACCTAAGCCACGCTTCTTTGCCATCTACAGGTTGGTTATTTTTCCTCAATCGGCCCTCTAATTGTCTAAGTTTCTAGCTCGGCTCCAAGATGAGGTGGGACGGTTTGGTGGCTCTTGGCAGAATCAAACCCTCACCACAATCTGAAGTCTGCGAGGGTTTTCTCAGGGAATGGAGGTTATAGCAATTAAATGCACCCAATTGGGTTTGCAACGAGAGCTTAAAAGAGTATTTCTGAATGTCTCTTTGAACTCTTCAATAGTATGGTTACAACATGTGTTGCCCATTATGACTCTATGAATATTTTTGTATGTATTAAATGTTGGATAAGTTATGGACCGTTTGCCAAGTCTCGGCCCTTACCCAATATGCTGTAGGTGACATTTTTATTGAAGTTTGTAAGTAAACTCTATAAAGGTGGAATGAATGAGTCGAGATTTAGAACAGAAGAATACTTAGAATATATATATATATATATATATATATATTCAGTTCTTGATTTCTTAGTGATTTAAAACTTTCTTAATCATGATTTTGTTACATGTTCATGCGTTATAATATTCAATGAAGGGTCTAGCGCATATGTGAGTCTTAATTATTTAAGTGGTATTAATAGAGGCATGTATATTGAAATGTCGAAATATGCTCAGTCTTTGCATAAACTTGTAGTATATATATATATATATCTTGGTCTCACTCTTGTTTCACCATGAATGTAATACGGCATGAGATTACAGACCTTCTCATTTGGAAAGCATCGTTATCTTATTTAATCCTTTGGAAAGTGCTATAATTGTATAGATAGTTTAAATTAATTTCCATTCCAAGTTATTTACAGTTTAATAGGTTATGGATAGAAACTGAAACTCTATTGCCATAGTAGTAGTAGTTTTTCCAGTTATACAACAGAGATTAAATAGGTTCAAGATACTATAGTATTGTTGGGGTTAGATTAATCGAATAGTGTAACTAGAGAAAATGCTATGCATCCATTTTCTTCTCTATGATGAACAAGTTTGGTATTCAAATGTTTCCCATAAATTATCACTATCTAGCTTAAGACAAGAAATGAGATCATTACTCCTATTACATACCATTTTAACTCTAAAGAATAATCAAAATTCCTTGAATACTTATCTATTACGAGTTGTTTATTTTGTCCAAATTAATAATCCTTCCGGAAGGTTTCATCACCTAGCCATGGACGTGGCAATCATGTCCAAGGTCCCCCACCGAGCACTTCTTGCTCCTAACAGTGGAAATAAAGACAGTCGGGTATCTTGGGAGTCAAGACTATTGTCTAGCCTCAAGTCCCATACCCACACGACTATTTGGCATAAAATGAAATCTTCCCACTGGTATCACAATCCAGCTCAGGGAGAAACTTCTGCAGCCCCCTTAATGCCCTTTCCTTTTCCCTTTTGGAGAAAAGTGGTGGCAATTGTTTCCAACTGCTCTAGAGGTTATTATAAGTATTTCTCTTTTCTTTGTTATTCTTTTTAATAATTTGTCCAAAGTCTTTAAAATAATAAATAACAGTATTTGTTCTGGCTATTTTAGGCCCAATAATTTAATAGTAACAAAAAACATAAATGCAATTTAAACTTAGTGAAAATAACTCATGATATCTAGGTGTATGTTACATCAATAAATGTTGATAGGCATCAAAACATCTAACTCATAATCAATCTATATTGACAATTTTGATTAAACAGACATAAAAATTAATTAAATTATAATTTTTTTCACCATTTATTTTTGGGTAGACTAGCACCTATAAGGGATTTCAACTAGTGACCTATAACAAGCACAACAACCCATTCACCATAAATCCAAAGCTCAAGAGGCTTCTTATTATTATTAATTATAAAAAGACTAATAAATGAATTAAACATATATACATTTTAAAAATACATGTAACAAATTCTTAACTATGGAGATCAAAAACTTTGTTACAATACCATGGGCCAATATCATAATTTATTAATAGCACATACCTAAAACAACCAATACTCATTTTAACATAACATATCCACAAGATAATTTTTTTAACTAAACAATTTAATTAAAAAATGAAAATGACATAATCACGTTTAAATTAAACTTATATCTTTACTTTGTTACTATTACTAAAAATATTTTTAAATATTCCATAGAATTTAAATCCCTACTATCCATATTCAATTCCAACCCCTTCTGAACATATTTATAAAATAAATATATCGTTCGGGATAACTATTTCAGCAATCCATAAGATTGAGCCGATTTGATTGTGTCCTCCAAAATTTCTGCCACGCCATACTTGAAAGAAAACCCCATGTCCAAAAGTTTCGTTGAAGTAGGAACACGGACAACATTATCATCTTCACCGTCGCTTCTGTCATAAAACCAAGTTTCCTCACCTTCTATATCAATATAATTCCACAAAAATATAACAAAAAGAACTTACATGATGGGAGAAGCTACTTACTTGAATTGTGGAGTGAAATGTGGATGGAGTTTATGGATGAAAGCTGTTAACTGCGAAACGGTGAGAGAGGAAACACAACAAATATGTCGACCTTGTACTTTTTGTTGCTCCATCAAAAATATATGAGCCTCACATAAATCCTCGATATGAACCAGCGGTGCTGATCCCAGAAACGACTCATTCGACTTCAATGCTTCATAATTGCCTATAACATTTTCATCCGAAATTGTCATGCTCCCTTAATGTTTTAAACCAAAGTATTTTACATATTTTTCTGCCAAACCCTCTCTTCAACTCAAATAAAAGTGAGCTATCACTGGCCTGCTCCCTATTACTGGTCTGCTTGTTTCACCTTTAGAAAGAAGTCCCATAGCAAAGACCTGAACATTGTAACGAACATATAACAAAAAGATTACTTACCTATAATGGGTTCTAATAATAACCCACATGAATACGGAAATGTTGAGATAATGGCTGGCCCACCAACGTAACCGGGTCCAATTGTCACAACCTCTATTTGGCCACTGTTTAACCCATACTCAATGGCTGCTTTCTCTGCCAAAGTCTTGGATATGCAATAGAACTACACGTATGATAAGCACAACCTGTAAGTTACACCATATTTGAGATGTAAATTCTACCATACTACTCACTGCAACTGTATATACTTACACTAGTAGGGCTGGCTTTCCTGCGCATGAATTCCACTGGAGTCCAGTTTGACTCGTCGAGAGTGTAGCCAGTAATAAGTTCCCCTTCTTCACTCAGAGGACAAGCTGCTGCCACAGAGGAAGTATAAACCACACGCCTAACCGATTTAGCGCGCGAGCAGGATTTCAATACATTCAATACCCCTTTCAAAGCAGGCTGAACAAAATCATCCTGTCCCATAATTTTATACTTTTTATCAGGATTATCTCTCAAAAGTTTTTGAGGAAGACAAGTTAAATTGCATAAATCAAGATGAAAATTAATGAATACACAAGAAATATAAAATTTATACGCTGTGAAATCCCTTTTAATAGCTTTCATACTTCACAAATCAAATGTTAATAGAAATTTATGCATAAAAAGTACCTCAGAAGGCTTGGAGAAGTCCATAGGACTGGCCACGTGGAACACCCCATCACAGCCCTCCACCGCGGAATCAAAGGCACCCTCTTCGCTTAAATCCGCTTGGAAGAGCTTCAGTCTGTCTGCAGCACCAGGCAGCGACAGCAGAGGCCCAGTTTTTGCCTTGTCATCTGCATGCACAGAAGTACGAGAATAGCTCAAACCTAATTTCTTATCAGAGAGCGGGGAACAAACTGATTAATTAATAGCAGCTATTTCTTATCAGATAGCGGCGAAAGAAACTGTATTACATACTAGGGTTCCTGAGGGTGGCGTTAACAGTGTAGCCTCTCTGGAGAAGATTCTTGACGAGACATGATCCGATATACCCTCCTGCTCCTGTGACGCAAACCTTCATGCCCACTTTACCTTCTTGGCCTTGCATTTTTCTGCACACAACAGACCGAATATGATATTGATATGCAAGTTGCAAAACGAGAGGCTGAGTGCAATATAAATATCCAATAACCATCCGGATTGTCAGTTCCGAAATTATTGTAAGATCAAACTGAAAATAATGAGTGATTTCAACAAAAATCGAATTCAACCATTCATTTCTTATCAGCGCATTTGGTCCGGTCAACTCCTCACCTCTTTTCAACTTAATTCGTCATCACTAAGCACGTTTCTAACTGGTGCAGTGTTTTCGCTAAAAAAACAATTTTACTTAAATGTTAGTTGGATCCACAAGAAGTAGAATACAAATTCTATTCCTAAAAGTCTTACCCATGCTTTGTAGGTGTACCTAACTTATACTCATGCTTTGTATGTGTACCTATTCTTCAGGAAGTAAAATACAACTTGTATTTTTAAACCTGACATTCAAAGTTTGTCTGTTCACGTCTTTGGCATTTTCCATGATTTGTCAAATCTGCAACTTTTTCTTTAAAAGCATCCTGAGTACTTCATATTTATAAAACTCAAATTGAAATGATGCATAATAAGTCCAAATGAAAGGCTACGGTATGGAGATTGACCTAGCAGATTATACTCGGTACTCTTTTGAAGCAAAAATCATTTCGAGAAACTTCATATATTTCAAAATTATTGATGGGTTTTTATTGGATAAAGGGTTTGATAGGTACTTAGTTTCAAGATTTTGGTGGAAGTGATTTGAAATAAAGATTTAATATGATTTTAACAATATTTTGTATTGACTAGTTCGAAAGTTATGGAAAAAAATTTCTCTTATATAATTTTTAAGAGAAAATACTTTTGAAATTATTATAAAAACTATATAATGTTAAAACTAACGTAAAAAAACATAAAAATTTAAAATATTTAAAAATCAAAATTCTTGAAAAAAATAATATCTTGCTTTTAATAAATACTTGATAAGCCATAAATTAAAAATATGCTTTGCTTGATAATTACCTAAAAGAGGAAGTCAGGTTGGGGAAGTCCATAGGACTAGCAACGTCAAACGACCCTCTACCACATAAGCAAAAGTTACCTCTTCACGTTAATATGCTTATGTAGTACGCACGACACCCTATATTCTACTACGTAAAAAAGAGTTTTTATTTTTTATTTTTTATCGGAAAGAATTTCTTTTCGATCTTAAAGTTTTGATGGTGTTCTTTTTTCCCTAATTGAGTTATTTAAAAATTTCCAGCTTTTACAATAATATTTTGAAATTAACAGAACTTTCTTTATATTTTAATTTTTAATGAATATTTGAAAAAAGTTTTTAAAATTTAATTTTATATAAAAAATTTACCTAGTTTCCTTGAAAATATATTAAAAAAAAATAGGTTTTAGAATGAAATTTAAATCTAAATTTAATTTTTTTTTTTTTTTCCACTAACTTAAAAGAGACATCTTAATAGATTAAAATGTTTTATTAATGGATTAAAATATCAAAACATTTAGTAAAGACAAAAATATATCTCCTTATAAATCACAATAAGTCATTTAAAGTGATACAATTTTCATTAAAAAACAATGAAATAGCTTACATTCATTTATAATAGTAAATTATGTATATTCAGAATTTATCATCTTTAAAATTAAAATAAAAATTCCTTATATTTAACATTATATCTTTTTTTAATAGTTTGTTTGTTTTAAAGTTTTAAATTTTGATGTAATTATCACATTCACAATAGTAAATTATGTATATTTAAAATTTGTCACCTTTAAAATAAAAATAAAAACTCTTTATAGTTAATATTATGTGTATTCTCTGAGGCTCTGTCGTAGGGTCCTTTATTAGAGTTTAAATTTTCTAATTTCAAATATAATCAATGGGCAATAATTTATTTCAAAAAAAATTATTTACCATTTAAATTTTATTTCCTATAATTAAATAGTGTGCATTTCATTTCAATCATTTGCATGAGTAATCTATAAATAAAGAAATATCTGTTTCGATAGCCTATTGAGATATCCTGCTGAAATGCTCATTTTGACTATCAACTAGATTTACCTTCCAGTCAACTAGAAAGTATTCCCTAGCCCAGGAAATCTCTGCAGGTTCCCTAGCCCTCCGAGCCCAACTCCAACCAGATCTAGTGTGTGTCCAACATAAACAATACTCTCATTCTCTCCCTTCTCCCTTCTCCACTTTCCTCCCAAAACAAATCCTCCAAAACCACAACCACACCAAAACAACAACAAGACCAAGGATCCCCCCTCCTCCCTTCATCCTTCCCCTTTTATGCCCTCTTCTGTTCTCCACCTCAACCACCTCTCATTAATGTAATAACTTCTCCCTCATCATTGCATTTGACTTCTCTTCTCCTACGTAACCATGAGAGGACATTTGGGGATGTCATATGAATATAAAATTGGGTAACAAATTGGAGAGGACCATGTCTTCTCCCAAGTAAATATTTTGGGGATGAGAGATGAATATATAAATTGGTAATTAATTGGAGAGGACCATGAGGTATGAATATATATAATTTGGTAACTTATTGATGATGACTATGTCTTCTCAAAATTTAAAAATTTGGGGTGGTAAATTGGGAATAATATAAAAATTTATATCAGTACTAAATTTACAATTTCACCAATGTAGATATGTACCAATATTTCTTGATAATTATAAGTCAATATTTTAAGGTGATTTAAACCCTAATAAAATTTTCATGATAAGATTAAGTAGGCATTACATATTCCCAATAGTTTATTTTCAATTTTTAATTAGGTCATAGTGTTATGTTTTGTCCATTTGGTACATGTTTATGTCAAAGTTATGAGCATAGTTAATTCCTTTGATTTCATTAAATAGTGTGTTTCTCCTCTAGTAGCATTAGTTAGATATGGAAGCCCTAGATAAAAATGATAGTGTTGCTTTTAAGGAGGATAAACAAGTTCGTTTCCTTGGAATAAATATATCTCTCTAAAAATAAGAGACAACTATGCTTGGTAGGTTGCAAAGGAGATTTGTGATAATATATCTCTCTCGAAAATAGATACAACTATGATTGGTAGGCTGCAAAGGAGGTTTGAGATAAATAATACACGATGGTCGTTTGTCATTTTTTAAAGAATAACAATTACTTCTAATTTTATTTAACGATTCTACTCCATTATATCAACTCAACATTATTAAGAGAAGTCTCGTGTACATTATGGCTCCTAGTTTTTTAATTTATGTAATGTAATATGTAATGCTGTTTATCTATGTAATCTATAATGATAGTTTTAAATTAATTTTAACTTTTTATGCATGTACAAATGATTTTGGATATGAGGAATAAATATGAAAATTAAGATTATGAAAGAGATTTTCCGTCTAAAAAATAAAAAATTATAATATGAAATTTTGAAATTTTATAATAGTAATCACTTAACTTTATTTTCAACTTAACTTTATTTTCACTTATGACTATTGTTTTTTATTAAATAATAAATTAAAATCATATTATTAGAAATTTACTTTTCCTTATTTAATAATAAATCAAAATCATATTATTAGAAATTGATTTCTCTTTTATATACCATAATATAGAGACTTTATATAAACTTACCCTATTTTGATAAATTAATTGATTTCTATCATTAAATTAATTTTTTATTATCTCTATAGTAATTTAAATTTATATATTGTAATTTTTTTCAGAATTTATCATGAAATTTAATATATAGTAATTTTGTTGCAGAATTTATCATTAAATTTATATATTGTATATTTAGTGTAAATATTTTTGTTACTCTTAAATAAAAGAATATATATATTCCTTAGTTTTGGAACCGTTTCCTTAGTCATAATTGTGAAAATGAAATTTTATGTAAAAAAAAATTGAGGTTCAAATCCTTAATTCACTTATAATCCTAAACCAGATATATGTGAGTTCCTAAGAGATATAGTGCAGTGGTTAAAATCCACATGTTTTCAGTATCCCAATTCCCAAAATCACAACTATTTGAATGTCTGAATGGCATAATGAAGTGTGTTCGCCATCAAAATGGAGTAGTCACATGAACCAATATCACTTGTTAGACTTGTTTGGCTGCAATATGTGTACGAAGGATCCGTGCTTCTCCAATGTCGACATGCATGATGATTTATACTTTTCGGGGTGGGTTTTGTGGTTACGATTGCGTTGATTGGTAAATGAAATTCTCATTATATCTTTCGCTTATGGTAAACATGTTAGTGGGTGGGTTAGTATCATTGTCTTAAATATATGTGGATCAAATATTATATATCTGAACTTCAATAACCTGTGATTAAGGCATGTTCTAGTTGTGAAGTTGGTATACAGAATGGATTTTTTTGTTAAATGGCATTTATTTATATGTTTGATGTGCGTGTAATTTTTTATTTTATTTTATTTTATTTTTATTTTTATTTTGATAATTATTATTATTATTTTTGTATTTTAATTTAATTGCGAGCATAAATTCATTAATGTTGGTTTTATATTAGAAGTAGTATTAATATAAATTTAGAAAAATTCCAATCTATTAATTTAGAGAAATTATTAGAAGTATTTATATAATGAATTGAAAATACTGTAAAAATATAAAAATAGACGAATGAATTATCTTTTTTAATGTATAATTTTTATTTAAACAGAATATATCTAAATATGTTAATTTTGAGTTTCTTGTTATTAGTATGTTATTTTTCATGCAAAATATAATGCATACATGTTACTATAATCTTTGAATAACTAAATAATGGAATCTTGCTACAAAAATATGTAAAGAGATAGAGGATAGAATTTTCTTATGCATTGTGATTTTTAAATTTAAGATCACACACACACACATATAATGAAAGTCTTTATATCCTTGAAATTACAAAGCCTTCTATTAGTGCAAATTAAAAGGTCTTGACATTATTAACAAATCTAGTTTTTTAGTAGATTGTGGGTCTAAAAAACCTAATCTTCACTATTTCGGTGAGAAATTTGTAATTATGTAAATAAGAGAAGAATTGAAGAATTAGAATAATAAAATACCTTGGAATATGAATCCCAAACATCACACCTCTTCATGTTATATAATCATGTTTATAATGGAAATGAAGATTGGAGAGTCATTCCTTAGCTTGACTGACATTGTAAGAGAGCCCCAGACCCAAATTCAGATGCCTCTACCCTTCTGAGTGCCTCACCAATGCCCATAGGTTTGTCATCAATTTGTTGTTGTCACAATCCCCAGAAATGTTCTCTCAACCACCCCTACTAGTTTAGAGACTTGCGTATGCCCTTTTAGGGTAACACCTAGGGTTGAGTCAATTGCTCCTTCATTGGTCTGTTGTAATGCCTAACCCCTTCTCATCGCAAGACAGTTAGTGATGCATTCCTGATTTGGAGCCTGTGAATCCATGACCTAGGTTGTTGGTGTATCCTCGTAGCTATACTTAGGCTTTCCTGGGGCATAATACATTGCACACATATATCTTGTATGTCTCGCTTCTCCACATTTCCCAGGAAGCGATGAATACTACTCCTAAACCAGTATTAGTGATCCATGGTGTGACCAACAAATGGTGCTTCACACCGATTCCAAAGTCAACTAGATCCAGCACAATCCATGTTCTAATCATATCAATAATATGACCCCGCCTACGACCTAACACTTTCTTTGACCTTCAATTTAGTTGGCTTCTCACTACAAGAAAAAATCACATTGGTAAGGGGTGAAAAATGTCACCATAAGCTCATTGGTGATGGTTAAAATAACCTTCGTCACCAAAGGTGGCATCACCAAAAGTATAGTTGTTGTGGTGATATTGAAGGTCCATCACCAATAATTATTTATAATGAAGAATAGTGACCGTCACCATTTCATATGAGCAATGGTGACAGACTTTAGCCTCGGTCATAAAAAAACTGAACATCACCAAAGATGGTGTCGCCAAAAGGATTGGTGTTTTGGTGACATTCAAGGTCTGTCACAAATAATCATTATAATGATGGATAGTAACCATCACCATTTCATATGAACAACAACAATTTATTGTGATGGACCTTTCATGGCCATCACTCTTTGTGAATATATTTGGCGACGTTCATTGACCGTCACCATTTAATATTTTGGTGAGGGTTAAAAAATGTTATGATAAGCTCATTGGTGACATTCAAGGTTCGTCAAAAATAATGACTATAATGACAGATAACGGTCATCACCATTTCATATCAACAACAATGATTTATGGTGATGGACCTTTCATGACCATAACTATTGATGTTTATATATGGTGGCGTTCATTGGCCTTCACCATTTCATATTATGGTGAGGTTTGAAAAATGTTACCATAAGCTCATCAGTGATGGCAAAAAGAGCCTGTCGCCAAAAATTGATCGTCACTATTGCATATCAATATCACGGCGTAATGGAATCAAACCACCAACCTCCTGCTCGTAAAAATGTGTTCTTCCATTGAGCTAGCACACTTTAAAGAATTAGAATTTAAAAAATTAGACCTTGAAATTTTATAAATTGTAAATTCTACAACTTTTAATAAATTATAAAAATTAGAAAAGTCTTGGCAAATCTTTAACTAAACAAGCAAAATAGCATTAACATTGCATGTCCCTACCTAATAGTTATAGAAGTTATGAAAAGTGGGTAGAGGGAAAAATAGTTACGTATAAAAAACTCAATATGTTCAGTTGAATATTCAATTAGAAGGGAAACTTTGAAGACATTTATAGACTATAAATGACCTATAACTATCAATTGCACTAGATTTTGTAAATGAAACATTGTAAATGAAATAGCATATGGAAGAAGAGAATTGATGAAGACAGATGCAATATGTTATAGTTTGAGTGAAAAAAAATATAAATGTTGTTGTTGTTGGGTGACCTTTATAATTGGGACCTCTGTCTTTCCTTTATCACGTAAAAATTCAAATAAAAAAGTAAAAATTTTACATATCTGAATGATATCTAAAATTATATGAAAATGTAACACGGATATTTGGGGACCATGAATCACTAGAAAAAGAAAAATAAAATTCAGGTCGACATAATTACCAGGGAAACATGTAACTTATAATGGAGTGTGATATTGTAGGGAAGGAACAAAGCTGAGGTGGTAGCTCCACCAGCGTCGACGACCGGATCCAGTTGACTCTCCCTCCTCCCATCACTCAATGGGCTCCACCGAACGCTGCTTCCTCCTCCTCCTTTGCCACCCTCCTCTCCTACCCACACCATCCACCACCCTCCCCTACCCTATTCTGCATTAATTGTTTGAAACCAAATATTTTGAACATCGCGAATTTGTTGTTTGCACGCGCAATTAACCATTACACTTTCCCTAATCTACTAGCTCCAAATGGTATTCCATCATGGTTTCACAAAGAATTAATCTCTCTAGAAATTATAGATGCATGAAATCTTACAACAACAACATGTCGGCATATTTTGATGTGAGCATTTAGCCATTAAGTTCAGGGATCGACATAGAATTACAAACCAGGATTTATACTTACGAGCATCTTCAAGGACAATATTTGAACAATTTAAACCTGGCAACTCTGAGAAGTACTTATTTTACATTTTTAGTTCCAGGTTTTCTCTTACAGGAAAATATATATTGGTTCCTAGAACAACCTCAACAACCAATTCTAAATATTTCCAAACAAATGACAATGTGCATGTGACAATTGCTTGCATTGAAATTGCAATAGAAAAGTTCATAAAGCAATTTCACCTTCTGCTATAGATTTAATGAGAAGAGCACAAGAAATGCTTTATCTTGCTACAATAGACATCAAAAGGCACTCCATGAATGTAGTTATGGTGTATTTGCCATTTTCTATTTTTTCCAAAGAACTATTCATTTACATGTGAAACTTTGGTACTTTTGTGGGTTATAACCCTTTTTCTCGTGAGGAAGATACCAACTTTTCAAATTAGATCAACTCTAAAAAACTTGTAATTTTTTTTCATAAAAGTCACCAGCTCTTGCCATAGAACAAAACCAAATCAGTATAGTTTAGAGAAATGTTTCAAATTAAGATATTTAAGATCTCTTAACTAGAAGATTCTAAGGCTCAAGATATTATCCAAGTAATGACTTTGGAGTCCTTAATACAGTTCGGAAAAGATAAATCTAATGATGTGCATGCGGTTTGGTAGTGAAACATCCCGTTGTAGATGGAAAGAATTCATACAATGCAGTAAGCTCTACTTCCATACTTTTTAGAAGCCTGCAACACTTACCAAAAAGGGTCTACAACCCGCAACTAATCAAGAAGACAATAGGTGCATGCTTTTGTTTTGACAATTAATTTACAGAAATAAATAATACGTCAGTTTAACAATAATCCATTATTTTGAAACATTATAAATCTATGTGTGTACATCATTTTTCTGAAATCAACTTTCAAACAAAGCAGGGATTATTTGGAGACTCCAAGTTGTGGTCTTATAGATTTTTATAAGTACATCTTAACAACTATGTTTCTTTAAGCATGGAGAAATTTGCACCTTGGTTTCTTTTTTATTTCTCTTAATGCTTAATATATATTGAGTTAAGCTAAATCTACATTGATGTAGAAACAACACGAGAATCACTATTGATATAGAGTCAATGAAATCATTCAAGATAGGGAAAGACTTACCATCAAACATAATAGAATGTAGCCTACTACTCCAGGAAATATGGAGTACCACCATTGCATGTGTTGAAACTTTGGTCCATCAATGAAAAGTATAGGTAATCCAACAGCTGCAAACAATTCTCCAAAATTTAGATATTTATAAATATATCAAATCAACTTTGTTTCATAGGCCCAACATCAAATTGAAATTACAACAAATTGAATCAAATTTGATTGAAAATGAAACAACAGGTTTGAGGTTTAAGTGAAATTGATTCCAAGTAATGTGATATTGTATACATACAATTTCCAAGAATGGGATAAACGAATGGAAACACACTAGGAGGATGGAAAGAACAAGAATATATCATCAATGCCATATGTCCAGATAAGGTAACACTGCGGGCAACCCAGCTTGGGCCAAAAAAGGATAATTAAATCACTCCAAGTGCTGGACAACCAATATGAGAAACGAACATATTGTATTTCTACATATGAAGTTCAAAATCAAAGTTGTCAAATTTACAAAATGATAAAAGAGAGGTCTGATTGTCTATTTCCTGTATTAGATAGTTTAATATAATATTGATTTTACATGAGAAATTTAGTATGTTTACAACAATTTTAGAGATGGTGTTTAAGTCTGAGTTAAACCAGATCACTCTTGGAAATGTGATTTCTACTTTTTTTGAGATTTTGCTCAAAATAGAAAAATGGATCATAAATGTTTAAATCCTACCTATGTTGTTGGTGAGGTTGGAGCAGTAAACAACACAACACAAATATCACCAAAGGGAGCAATTGTCAATTTCATCCCTTTGGGTGCATTCATAATGTCTATGAGTTCCATGATTTCCATTGCTACAAATTCCCCTGCACATATCATTGGAATAAGATGAGCCAATCTACTAGATTTTAGGCCACAAGAGAAAAGCACAACTTTGACAATACTGATTGACCTAGATAATGAGCCTTCTTTGAGTCACAAAAGACAAGATATCATCTATTTTAATTTCAATATGACCTCCTATTTAGGAAAAATTTAAGGAAACTTACCAATTCAAGATATCAACTTAAATCACCTTATGAACTAATTCCTATTTTTCCCTAGAGTGAGTAGAGATGTGTGTGCTTTGTACTGAATTTGTAAAACATTCCTTAAGTAACAATGAATACAAGGAGTGGCTAGTCTTTTTAATCATATTTTCCCTCTATTTTGTAAAGTACAAAGAAAACATCTTAATTTGAATTATTGTATGTAAATAAGCTTTAATCTTCTTTAATCCAATTTGCCTCATCCATGAGTCGATACATGGTTCTAAAATTGAATGTGAGTTATGTCCAATTTGTGGTGATCCTAACCTAATATAATAATTAATGTTAATAAGAGCATCATCCCAAAAGACATGGCTAGATGATCACTAGTAAACTAGTAGAGATATAAAACATGAAAACTCATTTAACACAGTGTCACAATTCTTAGTCTTAGTATTTGGAAATTTTTTATATAATCTCTTGAAGTGTAACCCCCTTGTAATTTGGAAGCAATGTTCCCCATAAACAATATTTTATTTATATTTTCCATACAGGAAATTATTTTTGGCTATACTTGATATTATGGGCATATATTATCAGCGATATATTTGATACTTTGAGAATCAGATAATAGATCACTACATAGTGAGTATAACATGGAAATTTTCACCTAGCTAACATGATTCTAGAATCTAAAACAAGCAATGATTATTTAACTAGCCAGAACAAAAGTATCCCCGATTATGAATTACCCTTATCTTTATCATGTTCATCAAGATCAACCCTTTTGTAATTTCCTCTGAAAACATGGTTACACCATCATTTCCTTTCACATAAGGTTTGACACACATTTTGCACTTTCATCACTGAAAATGTGTTTCTTGATCAGGCTATCTACCTCTTTCTCAATTGTCGGTCCTCTATGAACAAGGGGGCACCTTCTGAACATATCATATTTGAATTTAGTAGATTGAGAGAATCAATTTTTCTTGGCTTTCTTTTATCCCTCTCTGTTTTAGTTTTCTTTGAAGACTTTGGCATGTCCTCATCTCCCTCAGTCATTAATTTCTCTGAGTGTGTTGGTATTTTATCATATGCCTATGTTTCTCAAATACCTAAATCTGATTCTATTGAGACCCTTTTCTCACTCACGGAATAATTTTCTGTAGTAACTTTTCCAACTACTGGTGAACTTGAATACAAACAACAAACCATAACACCATTCACTACAGAAACAACTACAATGATGAATATTTCCATGATTACAAGGATTCCTTCTTCTCATATAAAGGCAAAATTTCAGGGTGTCAATGAAAGATGCACCATTGACTTAGACGTTCATTACTTCTTGTTGCAGGAATGTATCAACAGGAAATCCCCATAGAAGGCCATAAATTCCATCCCCAGATGCTCGTCGTGGGAGTATTAACCCAGAGTGTTTTCTTGGTAACTAAGCTTGTTCGCATGTATTCTTATTGTGGAAGTATGAAGGGCACATGCGAGGTGTTTGACAAAATTCCCAAGCAAAATGTGTTCGCATGGAATTTTATTTTTCAAGGTTGTGTCAGGGATGGACGCTGCTAGGAAGCCCTCAAGTTGTATTAGCAAACATAACAGGGAGGAATAAGTGGAGACACATCTTTCCAATTGTCCTTAAGGTGCACGCTGAGATTGCAACCCTACAATAGGGTAGGAAATCCATAGTTACATGGAACACCACAACTACAGGATATTTCGAAATTAGAAATTGTTAAGAGGCATGAAAGCTACTTGATGAAATGGAGTTGGGAATGTTGAAACCTGATGTGATAATTTGGAGCGCGATGATATCCAAGTATGATTAGAATGCTTGAGACAATAGTGTAGTGAGATATTTTCTAAAATGCAGTTGATTGGAGCGAAAGCCAATTCAGTCACCATTTCTAGTGCTCTAGATTCTTATGTAGAATTGACAGTGCTGCAATAATAAAAAAAGGATGGTGCATATGAATTGTTTGTCAAAATGCCAAAGAGGGATCTGATATCATGGAATGTAATAATTTCTTGTTATATGCATTGAATGGATATTGTGATGAGTTGTTGGGACTCTTTTATCAACTTCAAAATGGCAGGAATCAACAGATGTAATTAGTGTGTTCATTATGAGATATACCCAATTTGGTCATACTATTGAATCCTTGAAACTCTTCGGTTTAATGCAAGTTGGAGAGGTGAAGCCTAACTCTATTACCATAACAATTATTTTTTGTTCATGTACTGACTTAGTGGCTTTGCAGTGTGGGTATTGAAAAGATGGGCATGAGGAAGATGCCCTAACACTTTTATGAAATAAAAGAATTAGCTATTAAGGTAGGCCATATCAACTTCTTTATTATTTTATCTGCCTGCATCCATGCAGGACTAGTAGATGAATTCTAGCATCATTTCGATTGAAATAGTAGAAAGTTTGAGGTGAAGCCTAGAGTGGAGCATCATGCGTGCATGGTTGACCTCCTTAGCCACTCGAGACATTTGAATGGAGCATATGTGATATTGTCAAACATCTACGCTACTTCTATGGGATGATGTAGTCAACGTGAGAAAGTTAATGTTAGATAATGGAATTAGACAAAAGGAACCAACATCTCATTTTCATAGATAGTTCTAGATACTACTAACTTAGGATGTTTTGATATATCATGCAAACTCTTTGATAATTTTCTCGAGTTTCAATTATAAGACACCCTCTTCATTTGAATGGTGCCTCTCTGAAAGCATGGAGAGGAGAGACATGGAGGAGTTACAACTTTGCATACTTCTTCAAAAACCCACAAGGTGGCTGGAAATATATAATCATGATAAGCTCCACACGTTGGACAAGTCTTGGTTGAAGCCTTATGTTGTAAAGTATGAATTCATCATGCATGTACTGGGCTAAGGTTGGGACATCGTTCAGGAGTTTTGGTGAATTTTGAAATTAGCTCAAGTTTTTCTACAATTTTGGGTTATAGAAAATTAGTGAAGAAAAAAAAGATATTTTCAGGGAAACAAGCCAGCTTAATGGAGGCCAAAAGTTGGGTTACTGCTTTAAAAACAATAATTTCATTATCAAGCAAATTGGATGGAGGGGCCAGCAATGGAACATGATAAGTTGTTACCTCAGGCTTGCATATTTTTGTGGGCTTGTTTCTTTGTTTTCAAGGTAGTTTTATGGTGAGAGAACCCTAGAGGAGTGCATGGTTTGGTCCTGCAACACATTTTGGGAGGAAAGATAATTGTTTTTTATGGGATTCTTTCTTATTCAATTGAGCACTATTTCATGAAGAGACTCGGTTGAGAAGGCGATGGATTCCATGGATGTTATAGGGATTTGACAAGAGGTTGCAAGGTCTGGGAGACTATTGAAGTGTAGATATGCTTTTAATTGATACTTCAAATGTGACCAAGCTTAAAAATCAAGATGGTTCTGGTGCAGAAGGACAAAAACAAATGACAAAAGAAACAACAACAAAAAATGGAGACCTTGTGCACCTCTAGAAAGAACTTCTACGATACCTCACATATGTTGTAGCAATTGCATAACTCTCATATATGCTTTAACATGGGAGGAACATGATCATAACATTATTTTCTTTCCCTTTATTCTCTTCATCTATGAATTACATGGCAAGTAAAATCATCATTTTCTTCTTTTATTTGAGCATTGTATGAAAGGCTTCATGTAACTATTTCACAAGGTGCTAGAATTTATTTTCAAGAGAAATTTGTTCAACAAGCCCTAATTAATAAGTCCTACCAGATCTTGTTACAAATAATACTTGAATATATCATTCCAAAAATTCTCCTCCTTCCATATTGTAAAATGAGTAAGCATGCTTTCTATATTTTATTTCCAACCAAAGTTTGTGCATGCCCCTTGGTTCTCTTTTCAATGTGTAAGTCTAGGTTCTAAGTGTTCTGTGTCAAGTTTTTGGAGGTATAGATTGATCAAAGCAATTGGGCATGGATCGATCGATATACTCATATGTAAATGACATGCTCAATGCTTTCTGGTGGGAACATGGAACATAATAAATCTCATTCATTGGATTGATGGGCCCCTCTCATCTATTGTGTATGAATTGATAGGGGCCTTCTTGGCGGATTTCTATCTCTTTCTGTGGTAACATTGGAAACTCACATGTCGTTACAGCAAACATAGAAGCGATTTCAAAAAAGGTAATGTCGTCACAAAAACCATGTCACTACATGGACGAAGACATTCATTGCATTACATAGCCGCAATTGTTAACAACACATAGTTCCTTCCTCGAGGGTTCCTTATCTCTATCTATTGGTCTAACCAGTGAGTTATTATGTAATAAAGATATTTGAGATGCTAGTTATAGCATCTTGAAATCTTCAAGTATTGGAAAGGTGCTTCCACAATTGAAAAAAGGTCGAAAGGGATGCTTGATATACTTGAAGACTTCTCGAACTTCTTAGAATTTGTAAATTTTCAAATGGATGTGAGCACTTCAACATTAGAAAAGCAAAATTGAATAAATAACTTCAATGGCCCAGATAATGAAATTTTTATTTTTCTTATTTCAACTCAAAATGGGGGGTTTGAATAAATTTTCCAAGTCCAAATACATTTATTATATATGATCTACATTTTAGTTATTTATGAGCTGAATCATGATCTAACGGCATAGGCCAAGGAAAAATAGTGATTATATATCAGTTGATAAGAAAGTCTTATTGTTATATCAAAGACTTTTGTGATCCATAAGGTAGATAAAAGATGGATTTGGAGAATTTGTTGATGAATCTTTGTAAAAATTAAAGTTTAAAGAATTATCTAAATCACAAAGAACCTGTGTTTGTGGAGACTGCTAGAATACCACCAAGTTCATCTCCAGAATTGTCAAGTGAAAAATTATTGTGAGGGATTATGTTCTTGTGCAATTACTAATAATGGTAGACCATGTAGAAATGTTGTTTATGATGTGAGCAGATTTCATTGTACAAGGATCAATGGTTCAAGATTTTTGGTAATACAAGACCCCAACCAGGTTTCATTATTTTACTTTGTTAACCAAAACAAGTTTCATTAGTCTATGAAGTACATATGACATTCTAATAGCTTACTAAGGGTGTTTGTACTACCTATTTCTTCTACTCAAGGAGAACGGTCTAGCAAATATAAATCTAATAATAGTTCAACAAAGTAGGTGGTGAGCCCTCTAAGAAGTGAGGAGTATTTGGGAATAGACACTCATTTACAATAAACAATCTCCAGGATTCCATTTCCAAAAATGGGAAATAATGCTCTGGTACGTGCATTAGCTAGAATGTTTGTCAGTATTGCCACATCATTTATTTATACTCCTACTGAGTGTGTTAAACAATAGATGCAAAATGGTTTACAGTATTGCAACAATTAGTAATTCTATTGGAACTGGAGTTTCCATTTCGAGAGATAGATCTCAACGAGAGAGAAAGTAATGTGAAGACAACATATACAACCTGAGTAGACTAGAATGGACTAGAAATGAATAAAATTTAATGCCAAGTTCCAGAAATTGTTAAGTGGTAAGCAATAGAATAGGAAGGAATGATTTTAGCTTCTTGAAATCAATATCATCATGTTGTGTTAGATCAATAATTCTATCACATGATCAACTAGGCCAGAGTTGGCAGAGGTATCAAAGTTTGTAGAAGTATATTGTTGAGAGGTTGGCCTATTGGAAACTGTCAAAAAGTTACAATGCCTGAACTTGGTAATTCTAGAGGTGCCAAATTTATGGACTCCAATAAATTTAGATCATTGAATTTTTCTAGTTGGATAACCATTCAAATAAAATATGTTATTGGCTCTACTGAGAGTTTACTTAGATGCACATCTATAGGAGAAAAATGCTACTTTTCCTAATATAGATTTTGTTCATCTAGCCATAAATGAATGACGTTGGAATTGAACTAACCTTATCTAGATGTAAAAGGTGAGTGTCATTAAAGATGTATATGGATGGTTCTCAATAAGTTTCATATGGATACATATGGTGCATGGAAACTATGGTCTCATAGCATTCTACTGCTACTCAACAAAATTTGTACTTTGCCACGAGTGTTTCTTGAAGGTATGATGAAGGTAGCAATGAATTTGAACATGCTGCATATGAATTTGATTTGGTTGAATGAATATGAATATGCTCAGTATAGATCAAATAGTTGTGCTTAAATGAAATATTGACATTGATGGAGAAAATTATATGTGTGAAAGACATGAATGTGAACTAGGGTGTTCTAGATTGAGTGTCTTTTAGGGGCTATTAGTTTGAAAATTTTGGATGCACATCAATCTCTCAATGTGCAGCCATCATGGTCAAGAATTATTTTGACCAGCCTACCTGAATGGTCGCCACAACTACATACAAAGATTCCTAACTTTTTTCATCTACCTGAGATGCCAAGTGGTATTACATCTTACAGTTCGTTGAAATGATCAACCACCCACATAAACTTCTACCATGAACAATGATTCATCAATATACAAGTTGCACACAAGACACGTTCATGGAAGGTGCGACGATCTGGTTGTAAGCCTATTGAATCTTTTGAAGAGGTGGTAATAGCACCACTAACAATAGAAATTTTGAGCATAAGAAATAACATATACAAACAATAGAAACATGAAAATTATTCCTACTTAATAGCTGCATTCATATACTCACACTCTCTCCAAGTCTTGATGGTACCCACTTAGAAAATTGTGACCAACACCACATGGGAAACTCTACAAATAAAGGAAGATGTGATGAGGGGACTTTAATCTCATATATCTTGGTTGGTATGTTGACATTTATGAAACACATCCCTTTGGGATCGAACCAAGGTCTCACCTCTAATCCGAAGGTAGTTGAATGTTAAGTTTCCATCAAGGAGGATTATCAATATAGAAGAAATCAATAATGTCTTAGTATAAGAATCATCCCAGTTTCCTTATAACAGAAATATAGAGATCTGTTAGGCCCCTATACTACTAGTATAACCCCTTATTATTATTAGTACAACCCCTTTATTATATTGTTGTATCCATGTAGTCCCCATATTGTTACTATTGTGCCCCATAGAAGCCCACTATTGTTATTATTGTGCACTTACATTATTAGTGTTATGTTCGTCTGATTATATTATGACCCCTTAGACTACTATATATAGAAAGGAGGTCTTTTCATTTGTATCATCCAAGAATTTTTCATTTGTGTAATGTAAAGGAGGTTTCCCCCTCGAAGAGGTTGAATTCTAACGCATTGATCTATCTTCTCTATCTTTTTGTGAGCTAGTTTCATAACATTTGGTATCAGAGCTTTGGATTCTAGGGTTTCACTGCTCCAAATAGGTCATTGAGGAATTTTCACTATAACTTTTTTCTGAGACGTTTCAGACGCTTAAAAAAAACCCATTTGGGCCAAAATCGTTCTGAACCTCGGGTCCAAATTTTAGAGATTGTCGCGCTATTTTTGCAAAGATATGATTTGTGGAAGTTGGTCTTTTTGTAGACTCCTAAATTACATTCCAAATAGGTGACCTTGGGAAAATTTTCATAACTTTTGTTTTAAGCATCAGATTGCAATTTTGTAAGAAGTTACAGAAAGAGGATGGACTTTAGTTTCCTATGTATAGTTTTTATACTCGAAGGTCAAAACAGTGACACATGGCACTTCATACAAGTTTTCTCTTCTAAAAAGGTGTTAGTCAGGTCATCTTCGGAGATTGTGCATAATGCTTTCTTGAAGAATCTAAATTCGATTAGACTAGTGGCATTGGAAAGAGGACGCAGAGGGCTACTGCAGGTTGCATTTTCAGAGCTGAAAGATCCAAAAGTACAGAGTTACAATCATTTCAATATCGAGTTCCTAAAATCAAGGAAAAGCGAGATGAGGAAGTTTGATGGCAAGGATCCTGTAAATTGGATACTACAGATGGAGAAATATTTTGGTCTACATGGTGTACCACTATTATGAAAGGTATGTATTTCATCTTCATATTTAGAACAAAATCAATTTTTATGGTATAAAGGGATTTGTTCTCGTAAACAACTTGTTTCATGGTCAATTTTCATGGAGAAAATTATAGCACATTATGAGAATAAAAAGAGCAACACCTTCTTTAGAGCAACACCACAACAATTGGAAGAAAAAGAGAAAAAGAGCCTTGTTACAAAGTGGAAAGAAAAATTATGGCAACAAGGAATTCTACCCCTCACAACTATAAACATGGAAGTGTTGTTTCTTCTAGCCTTTCACAACCTACAAGGGTTACACTACAACAAATGGAAGAAAAAAGAGAAAAAGGGATTTGTTACAATTGTGATAGAAAATGCACTAAAGGTCATAAGTGTGGTGAGAAGAAATTATTTTACATAGAGTATGAAGAGGAGGAAGAAAAGGATCAAGAAACATCAAAAGAAGAGGATATATGCTAGGACCCAACCCCAGAGAAAGAAGAAGTGAATCTGACCATATCTTGTAAAGCATTGGCAAGAATCACCACTCCTCAAACTCTCCATATAGAAGGACATATCAAGAAGAAAAAGGTTGAAGAAGTGAAAGATCACATCAAGAAAGAAAAAATGAATCCAACCATATCTTGTAATGCATTGGTTGGAATTACCACTCGTCAAACTATCCAAATAGAAGGACATATCAAGAAAAAAAAGTGTTCAAGAAGTGAAAGATCACATCGAACATCAAGAAATGAATCCGACCATATCTTGTAAGGCATTGGAAGAAATTACCACTCCTCATACTCTCAAGATAGAAGGACATATCAAGAAGAAAAAGGTTCAAGTAGTGAAAGGTCACATCGAGCATCAACAAAAAGTTCTCCAACGTTTAAAGGATAACGCCACTTCAGTGAAAAATGAAATGAAACAATAGGTAGATCAACATCATAGTGAAAAATGTTTTGATGTAGGTGATTGGGTATTTTTACTACTACATCTCAAGCAAGCTATTTATGAGAAGGAAATATTGGCAATACTACATGCACTTAAGAAACGACGAACTTACCGAATGGGAAGACACTTGAAGGTAAAAATGGATCATGATAGTCTTAAATACTTTTTAGAACAACTATTATCTTTAGAAGAACAAAAAAGATGGGTCACAAATATGTTGGGTTATGACTTTGACATCATCTATAGAAAAGGGAAGCAAAATTTTGTTGCAAATGCACTCTCAAGAAAGGATGAGGATGTGGAAGCATTGTTTTGTGCTATTTCTATTATCCACTTATTCAAAGTATGGCCACTTATTCAAAAGCTGCAAAAGATCCCAATTCAAGCAATATTGCCAGAAATTGGAGGAAGGAAAAATCATATTGGAACTTGGAGTAGTCACAAAAACAAGAACCTGACAGCTACGAAATTGATCAATTTCAAAGTATCTCATCAAGTGGAAGAACTTACCCACTGAAGATTCCACATGGGAGGACAAGAATTTTATATAGAAGCATCAAGAACTACTCAAGTGTTGAGGACAACACTTTTTGAAGGAGAGGGGAATTTTAGGCCCCTATACTACTAGTGTAACCTCTTATTGTTATTAGTAAAACCCCCTTATTATATTGATATACCCATGTAGTGCCCATATTGTTAGTATTGTGCCCCATAGAAGCCCACTATTGTTATTATTGTGCCCTTACATTATTATTGTTATGTTAGCTCTGATCATATTATGACCCCTTAGACTACTATATATAGAAAGGAGGTCTTGTCATTTGTCTAATCCAAGAATTGTTCATTTGTGTAATGTAAAGGAGGTTGCCCCCTCGAAGAGGCTTATTCTAAGGTGCTCATCTATCTTTTCTATCTTTTTGTGAGCTGGTTTCATAACATTAACTCACCTACCTCAGGTGTGCTCATCCTGTAAGGTGCTTTTGATGTTGGAGCTTCCCCTGGCACTAACTCAATATAGAATTCTACCTCCTTGCGAGGTGGAAACTCTATGATGTCCTCAGGAAATACATATTTAAACTACTGCAAAAATGGGTACCTGCTCAACACGTTTGCATCCTCAACCTCCTTACCCTTATCACTATAAATGTGTACTATAAATAACATACAACCTTTCCTGTCGCTACACTTTGCTTACATAGCGATCACCATCCTAACTGATGTGGATTTCTTCTTACGTTGCAAGAATCTTTGTTCTCCATTATCATCAACACACTCAATAGCTTGGTCATAGCATTCAACCTTGATTCTATGTAGATATAACCAATCCATTCCCAACAACATACTATATGATCCCAAAGGTAACACATTCAAATGTGCTACTGTAGGCATACCATTTAAATCAAATGTCAAGATCTTACCCAATGATGAACAATCTTCTTTGTACCTATAGCCAACTGCACTAACCAAGACTCGTCCATCTCAATGATAGATGCTTGGTGTTTTGCCTGCCTGTTGTCCACTGCTGCATAGATGCATGGAATACTCCAACCAACATCGCCAATAGTCTACACCTCCTGTGCATTGTATATATGAGGCCTACTTCCCTTATTCTATTGATAATATCTCTTAAGGTGGTCCTTGCCACATGTCCAACACTCCAACCAACCAATACCAACACCTCTATGATGCTGCTGTGACTCACGTCCCTGTCTAGATGCATTAAATATATTTTGTGGTGCCACATTTTCTTTCTCATCTACATGTTGAGGCCTTGTCCTCTTAAGCTACCATATACCTCTATCTTTATCTTTTCCCTTCCATCCATGCTAAGATTCATTCTTATGCTTTGATTGCTCATAGAAATGCTTCAGTTTACCAACAACTTCCTCAAGTGACCGACGCTCACCATACTCAATCTAATATATAAATACTAATCGTAAACCACTGAATTTTTTTTGAACTTTAGCCTTCTCATCAATAAGATATGGTACATACCTCAATAGCTCAATAAACTTGGTTGTGTGCTCTTCATTTGTGATTGATCCCATTTTTAACTCATAAAATTGTTTAGCCTTTTTGTCGTAGTACTTTTCTGACGAGTACTTCTTCCTGAAAATCCTCTTAAATTCCCGCCAACTCAAGTCATATATCTTAATGTATCTAACCCATTTAACATCTTGCTACCAAATGTCTACCTTACCCTTCAAGCTGAAGATAGTTATTCTAGCTTTCATGTTATCTGTGTACTCATGCAACTCAAAGAATTTGTTCATCCCAAGTATCCAAGCCTCCGCATCTTTTTACTTATTAACATATCCATCAAAAGTAGGTGGTTTTTATTTCTTGAATTCATTTCGTAAGTATCCACTATCATTCCTCCTATAAGGATGATAGCGATTACGATCATGTTGTCTATCAGAATCAGAACTAGAATAATACCTATACTCTTCGCCCCTCCTTTCCGGAGTTTCGAACAACCTACCATCTCTCACTGTGTCATATCTATCTGACCTATGTATACCAATATATCTACTTCCATATAATCCATTAGTCCCATCCTCATGTGCATGGCTGAACCGAGGCGACCCTTGTTGTTGTAGTTCAGACAAACTCTAAAGAAGTATAACATTGACCTTTGCTTGCTTCTCTTGTGCCTGTATGATATGATCATTATCTGCCTTACAACTCCTTATTTCTTCCTTCAATCTTCTCAATGTATTAGCCAAATCAGAAGTATGCCCCACACCACGTTACTTATCTAACACATAGGGAGATTCTATGTATTCTACCACCTTGCCAACCTTTGATCTTTCTCTTCCTATAATGCATAATATGTCAGATAAACCAAATCAAAATAAACCATTGTACCTTCATATAGCTCCGGGAGGATACCTTGTCTATAAGATCACCAAATCAGTGTGATACATGTATAACATAATCATAACAGAAGATTGGCATACACAAGTAAATGTATCAACTCATAAACATCACTCTAACTAGGGTCCAGTGATTAATGCAAGGCCATATATCTCATGCATGACAACAACCATTACTCCATTATACACATTGCTCCAAGCAACCGACAATATGCATAAGAAATTCCTATCCAACTACAAATATGCATAAATGCATGTAGACAAACATAATCGATCATTTCTTGCAATCAACCTACAGGACTGAAGCATGTAATCAAAATATTCAAAATGTAACCTAATATACAAGGATGTAAGTAGGTGACATAAAATCAACATGTAAGTGATAAATAACCATATACAATCAATCACATACTCATGTCAAATACTCTTCACGAAATCAACATCAAATTATCCATGATAACCATACTACATCCCTAATCCAACATCAAGCAATTGCAACAAGTATATAGTGTAAGAGACACACATACAAATGACATGAATGCATGACTAACACATTCAACCCATCCAGTCTGAGAGTTGAACCATGCTTTGATACCACTCTGTAACACCCTCCTCCCACATCCACCCAAGTAACCGTGCCAACCAAGGTAAACATGAGACGAGAGGCTACTATGATCATATTCGACCTCCTAGGTAATCTTAAGGAAATGGAATTGACATAACATCACACACATTCATCGAACATCGTCAACAGAACCCACAAGAGGCAAGTCAGCCACTCAGACAACCTGTCCCTAGGTCCCACTATTGTTTTGGACCTCTAAAGCCATAATCGCTCTCATGCTATGGGAAAGAGAGCGACCAGAGACCTAAAGTCACTCTCATAGGCCTGCATGCCAGCGGCTGTGGACTAAAATTTCCAGTTTTGTGCCAACAACCCCAGGATTTAAGCCACCTTTTCAGGCCTAGAGCCCAGGACACTGCTCAGAATGGAATGAAAGCTTGAAATCAATAAAAGTACAAGGAAAAAATGATGCAAAATCAATAATCTCAACAAGACCTTAACCAGACCTCTACTAGCCATGACAGGCATTTTGTCAAACATATCATCGACATGTAACCTACAGGTGTAAACAACAGAATTAAGTGTAGGGATCTCATACTTATATGAGAATCGTTATGAACCATTATTCCCTCGTTTCATTTTCTACATATTCATCTATTAGGTCATAGACACGTTATCCATTCATATACAAGTAAAAACATGCTAAGATCCATACATAGCTCCTGTCATAAAATGTGCATATAACGAGCATAATAGGAACAAAAATACAAAATCCATATATACACTAGTAAATTTACACATGAAAATCAATGGAATGAATTTCTCATTAATCAATTCAATGAACCAACTAGTGATGGGACTACCACGTTCCACCCGACCATAGATTGGTTGGCCAAGTCTCTCTTCAACCAATCACCCCATGCCATATTCCAAGCATGAATGTGGGACTCATAGAAAAGATCAAAAACACCAATAAATGTGGATGCCACCAAAGTTCTCTGCCTACACTATGAGGAATTTGAGTGCCTTCTAATCTCTCAGGATTTACCGTGCATCTATAGTCTGATCTAAGGATCACTAGGCCCTACACCAAGACATATTATCCACGCTTTAGCGTACATTACATCCCATAATTACTAGGCCCAATGGAGAGAAATTCCACCTCTTGGCTTTATCGTATATCCCACCATTCACTGACAAGTATTCCTAGGCCCACCAAGGCACACAATCTGGTAGCTTTACCGCAACTCACAGTCCAGTTTAGGGGTTACTAGGCTAGTGGATTCATTCATCCTCAGTCTGGTTGAGGGACCACTACACGATGTGTTTTTCAATTTGGATATCCACCCCACTCAGATTTGAATCCAATCTGGGCATCACACATAAATCGAATGAGAGAACCCATCTCATCAAAACTATCAAGAACTAGGTTGAAAATACTATCACACTTGGAAAAACCCATGCCATGGTAGAAATAAAACACAAGAAATCCCATGCATGTCAAATCTAGCAAGGAAAATACACATGCAAGTCAATACCGACAATGAATCTTGTTGTAGCTGCTTGATCCTGCCTTTCCCTACTTTCTCTTTACTCCCTCTTGCATTCTTTTCATTTCATGCTGCAATGCCAAAGTACCCCAAGAAAAATCTAAGTGTCCAAGAGTATGAGAGAGAGAGAGAATAATGAAGAAGCTCCAAAGCTAAATTGAAAAAAGGTTACCAACTGATCCTCAGAAGCCTTTTTATGAATGAGGCCTCTATTTTCTTCAATTTCCATTATTTTCCTTAATTTTCATCCTCACATGCAACCCATGAACTTTCACCTCCCTTTTCTCCTAATTTCCATTATTTTCATAAATAATTGTGCCAAAAATTCTATTTTTCCTTTCCAAATCATTGGCCATTGCCTTTGCCAATTTCGTTAGCCATAAAAAACCAAATGAACACCCACTAGGATGTCTTGCCCAACATTCATCTTGGAATAAGTGTCCCATTCATTTGTGGTTATTCTTTTTAACTTTTATTACATTAAATTTTCACCAGGGTTGTTACATTCGCAATGTTGTTGCAATGAGTAAAGTATGTTTTTCATGTGTTCTGTGTTGTGTCGTCAAGTGAACTAAGTGTGTGATCATGTTCAAGTATTTCTTTTATTAAACTTCCTCTCATTGATCCAAAACTTAGTCAAAATTGGAAAAAACTCCCAACAGGACCACTTAGCTTCATCTAGCCCTCCTGAATTTCACACTGCACAATATCAGTCCTCAAGAATCAACCTTTCCTCTTGTAACTGTGAAATGCACAATCTCTGCCTCCCAGAATGGCACATTTCACAACCTTAATCCTCAATCCTAACCCTCGAGTCCTAGAACTGCACAATCTTTCTTTCCATCCAACCTGCATTGTGCATTGTGCAATGTCAATCCTCAAGTCCCTGCCTTGTGCTCCTAAAATACACAACTGCATAATCACCTGACCTCTTGTCCTTCCAATACTGCACTTTTCACAATTTCAGTACAAGCTCAGGCCTTGGCCTCCAAAAATGCATAATTCAGCCCTCTAGCTAGCCCCAAATGCTCATTGCGCAGTATCAAAGCTCAAGCCTAGATCTTGAGCTCCTAATCTATGCAATTACGTCATCACCGGGTCTTCTTTTCCTTCTAGAACTGCTCATTTGGCTGAAATAGCGCAAAACCCCTCAACCCAGCTCACTGAGTCCCAAAACTGTGCAATCTTCCTACTCAGTCTATCATGAACTGTGAATTGCTCAATCTTGACCCCTAACTACTTGAGCTACACAATTGCGCAATCACAAAGTCTCTTCCTCAACCTACAACCAAGTTCCGGCTCAGTTAATGGATCAACATGCATCATCTGAGGCTAGGGGTTTATCATACTGATGTCATCTTTTGATGAGTGGATTGAAAATGTTGATACTCTATCATGCTATGGAAAGATGATGAAGAAGGAGATGGATAAGGATGACATGCTAGAAGACACATATGGAGCTGAAGAGATAAGATGATCATCAGGCTAGAGGATGAATGAACATTAGATTACAAAAGAAGATCAAAGATCATGACTGCATGAAGACTTCATCTGATTCACAACCCCTTGGAGGGTGGATATGAAGAACAAAGCATATCTCTCATGAATATGAAGCATTGCACATCTCTTGTTGAATACAAAGGAGCATCAAAGAATGGCTTGACATTGGCATGTGATCATGTAGTCCATGTCAGCAGTGTCATGTCATGTCTTTTCATGAGTCGTCATATGCCACATCATTATGGTGGATTATGTAATTATCTATTCAAAATGTATTGTAAATTGGAATTCCAAAGAACATGTACAAAAAATGAAGAGTCATGTAAAGTTGAAAAGTCATAGGAAGTCAAAAAGTCATGAGGGTAGTCAAAGAGTCACAAGGGAGATGAAGCATCATCCCATTGGTTACATATACACCCTCATTGTATGAGCAAAGGACTTTTCACCTTGTCTCCTTCTGCAAGGCAGTAAAGAGGCAAGCTAGTTCTTTTGGGGAGCAAGGAGTGGCTCCAATGCTCCACTATTGGGGCTAGTGGTGTTCATTGTATACATGTGTCTTGTGGCATTTACTTAATATCAGAAGCCTCATGGCCAACACGTTCTTCATGCATGGAGTATGAATATTTGTAAGACTATTATGTGGATGTTTGTAATTCATGTTTTATTTCATATTTGCTAAAGTAGTTGAACTATTTTTGTTATTTTAGTACTTATCATATTGAGAATTTGATGTAATGGTTACTATAACTATCACATTCTTGTGGACTATTCCGCTGGATATTATACAAGTATTTCTTGTCTATGATGGTTGCAATGACTGTCACACCTTGTGGACTATTCCGCTAGATGTTAGATGGATATTTTCTATGTGTGTGTGTGTCTACTAGGGTGGTACTATTACCTCTCTCCTAGAGGCTCACTTTCCTTTCCCTCTGCAATAGAATAATCTTATTAACACACATACAACCGAACACTCACTAGGCATACTCGCTTGCTAATCCAAGATTACCTATGCATAAACTTCTTGTGTTGAACTTTGTAGCTAAGGAAAACCTATAAGAATAAATGGTAGCCAGGCTGATACCTCGGATGGGGCTCCTATTCCAAACAATGTGAGGTCTAGTTGGGACTTCACATCGAGGAGACACCCTTGGTTGACGGATTTCTAGCACCATCAACAATTCTCTACTATATTTATTTTCATGTGTTCCATTAAATTTCATGCTTTTCATTTCATTCCTTGTACAACCTATATCACTGAAGCTTGAGGGATTCATCGTCCAAGATTAAGGGTTGTTGATTTAGTTCCCAATATACTATCAACATTTGGAGAAAATGATTTTCAGCGTGTAGATTAGGAATAGTTTTTATACTAAGTCACATTCTTGGAGGGAATTCATGGTATATGGATCTTCTACAACATGATTATCGATTTCTTCATGCTCTCTTTCTCACCATACTATAGTCATCTAAATTTTCAAGGTATTTTTTCTAAGTTAGAATTTATTTTCGATTACTTCTATGAGGTACATACACTTTTCTTTGAGGGAAACTGGACATACACATAATAAAAAGTGCATTTAGATCCATTTACATGTTCCATATGGGAAGGAACTGTGGGAGCACTTTCCCATGTGTTAAAATTCAACACTTCTATTCACGCATTATGATTCATGTTGTACCTTGGTTTCAATTTTCAAAATTAGTGGAATTCATTCCCTCTATTAGTGGCTTTCATTATTAGTTTTATCTTATAGGTTCTCTTCCATGCATTATTCCATTTGGTGCATGTAAGATATATAACTGGTAGTGTGTTCTTTCAACATTTGTTTGAGATCTTCCAATTATTTTCTTTATTCCTTATCATATTGGATGATGGAAGATCATTTAATTCCCTCCTTCCTATAGATATATTCCATTAAATTCATCTCATATACTCTAGAAGTGGAATCAAAAGACTCAATAGTACCTTGGGGCTTGTAGTTGTTGGTGGTAGGATCCCTCGCTATTGACGATGAGAATACTCTCCTAATTGTTAGATCATACAAATGCTTGATTATAACTCATTTATTTCTCCTTTCTAGAATGTGCTAGGTATCTTGATGCTCATTATCATTACCAATGGGTTTCCTTCCATTTCATAATGTATATATCAATGACCAATAATCAAATGGTTCTCATGATTAACATTATCTCATTTATTCACATAGTGAAAATTCATCCCTTTGATGGTTTGTGGATTGAAAGCCTTGGGTCGTAGTATAATTTTCTCCTTATGTTGATATAGGAGTTGCACAAGATAGTAACACTCATCCACATGGTATTGCTACTTTTTGGAGGATCAACTTTTTAGTTTCATTATTCTAGTTATACTCTTAGTATATTCTAAGATGTAAATCCCTTGTATATTTTTTTTGTGGCTATGATATATTTTGACATAGATCCATAATGTATATTTTTGTAGCCATGATCTCTTGAAAATAAGGGTACCAAGGAGGTGTTTCATAGTGCATTTGATCATTTTTTCTTAGGAAGACACATTAATGACTTATTGTCTAATGATATTATGACTTATATTAATATAATTGAATAACGTTATTTTTCATGGGTTATGTACTATGTACTTTAATTTATTAATGTCACTAATGTTATAAAGTAACTTTTTGAGAAAAATACAAAGTGCACTTTATAATATTAAAGTGAATTTTATGTTTTAAAAGTGACTTTATGAGAGAAAGAGTGCACATGGTACAAAAACATTAAAAAGTGATTAGGAGGCTCATTAATTGAAAAGGACACATGTAAGAAGGGGTCAAGAGAGGAAATAATCTCCAACCTTGATCTAATGAGTTGAGATTTAATATTAGCCATTAGATCTCAAGGTCTAGGGTTCTCTTCAATTTGAGAAGGAAAAAAGGAAAATGCAAGGGATTCTCTCATTCATTCTTCACATGAGAGCTTTGGGGAGGAGGAGGAGAGGAAAAAATGAGGAGGTTGCTACAACAATTACAGGAGGAGAATTCTACAACAAACAAGGAGCTTAAATCCTAAGGAATAGGGAGTAAATATGCTAACATGGTTTTCTAGGAAGCCTGAGTTTCTTGGCAAAGAGATCAGAGTTTGTGCACAAATTTTGAGGGAGCTTCATGAGCTTATCTAGACCAAAAATGCGAGGGAGCTTATCTGGCCCAAAATTAGAATATTATCATATGGATATAAGTGAGGTTAATTATTTGACCCCTCCATCAGATCTACCCATTTTTTTGGTACCAAAGGAAAAAGAGACTAGTAAATTACTAAATACTATCACTATATGTATCTGTGTCAAACTTACAGTTCAACGACAACTCACAGGAAGTTCAAACATGCTTTAGTTAATCAGTGACGACACTCGCATGAATGATCGTGACCATGTTAAAAGTCATGGAGGGTACAAATCCCATGCAGTGGGATGTACTTAATATGATTGGTCATGTAAGGTAGAGAAAGATTTACTATGGATATTTATATAGGATAGGAATGATAAGTAGATGAAAGAACCTGATCTAGACTGTCTTTTGAAGCTTCTTTGAATTCTTAATTTGTAATAGTAAGACACACTTGTTAAAGCCATGGAAATATTCATAATTATTTCTATATATGATCACTTTCTTCTTCACTAAGTGGCTAAAGAGGGAACTTAAAAAAATAACAAATGAAATTTTAGATGAAGACTCCACTAATGGTACTTCCCTCTGAGGAACAAAGAATGTATAAATAAAATTAAAACATAGTGCCAAATGTCAATATAGATGGGAGGATATATAGAAGATGAAATCATAAAAAAAACATAGGAAGAAAAAACTTTTTTTATATATAAATTTGGAATTAATTTATAATTATATGCATTTTAAATTATGATTCTATTTTTTAATAGTTAGATTCACAAATGCAAGAGATGCATAAAGAAAAAATGATAGCATATGAATGCATGTGAACTTCACAAGAAAAATATTAAAAAAATTTGATTTTTTATTTATTTTTGTCATTTATGTTCCCAAATGAGAAATGAATAAAAAGAAATGGTAAGCATATGCCAACATGTGAACTTTACAAAAAAATTAAAAAAAAAAGAGTATATAAATAAATATATATTAAATATTTTGCCAAAAAAATGTCGACATGTCTTTTATACTTTTGAATTAATAATTAAAATCACTAAATAAAAATATCGTTTTTATATGTAATTTTTAAAGATATATTTAATGAAGGCATATTGCACCCATTTTCTAGAAATTGATAAGTTAGTAGGATGATGCATATTTATAAATGCAATGATATAAGTATTGTGAGATTAATCATCATGACTAGCAGTTTTTTTTGCACAAGATAGATATTTGATACGAATCTAAGGAGCATAAATAATAAAGGGGTAGATAAAGAATATACAAACTCCTTTTTCATGTTAGCTTTTATTTTATTTTGATATTAAAGTTGGCATATACCTTGAATATAGCCTTGTGAATGAATGAAGAAAACATAGTTCTACTTTAGTGAAGAGAAATAATTGGTTATTTAAGTGATTCCATAATATTGTAAACAGTAAATATAGTTTGCATATTGATGTTTTAAAAGGTTAATTTAAACCAAATAAAAGTAATAATAACCAGTGTTGCAAGGGTAAAGACTTGTATAAATTTTGGTGAGTAGTAATTATTAGTAAATTTGTATATTTACATTTTTACTTCTATTTATTAAAGTGTGTTAGTTATTCACATGACATTTACAATAATACTTTCAAGTTATAGTCCAATTAAATGTTTGAATTTTTTTTAGCAATAATATTGAAAAGTAAATATATTTTTTTCAAAGTTAAACATTATAAATTGGATTCTTCAATGTTAAATTAATAGTGATAAACACAATTTCTTTACTTGTAATGTTATCTTTCCTTATGTATAAATAATTTAAAGATGTAAAAACTTAATTTGTCACAAATATTTTAAGTATTCAACATATTTTGTTTTGTTTTCAACACAATAAAACAAATAATAACTTTACAGTAAAAATGTGTTAAAACACTCTTAAAAAATGATTATAATGTATTTTGTCAATGATTATAATGTATTTTGAGACAAAAGAAGATCAAATCTATGAATACATTTTTTTGGTCTAATTCTAAATATGATTCCATAGGACATAAAAAGTATCGTATAGACATAGCTAAAAATAGTTTATAGTTTTCTACAATCACACCTATAATGATGATGGTGATGATTTTTAACATCTACTAAGACCAATGCGGCCTATCGGACCTCAAGAAAAGAAAAAGAATCTAAGTGTGATTCTTCGAAATCTTGTTTCTATGATAAAAAATAAGGGAAAGAAGCGCTCTAAGATCGTTATAGTTTGTCTAGCTTAATAAGTCAAGAAGATTGTAAATGTGGCGGATGTTAGGGAATTGAGAGTGGATGTGAGTAAGAGCCGAGAAGTTTAAAAGGAAGTGTTTCTCATCTTCCACCTTCTTAGCATCGTAAATCTGACAGATTCTATCATTTTAGGGAGTCCTGGGAGTAGACCACCACCCGGTTTCACTCTGAAGCTTGTGAAAATTAGTTCTTATCCTGGTGATGTTCATTTTTTTCTTAGTGCTAGTCAACGCAGAGAAATAAATATGGTTATCAAGGGTGGGGTTGATCACCTCCTTATAGTATCTTAGCTTCCTTTTACCCTCTAGCTCCTTATCCTCCCACAACTTGTCCTTAAAATTGGTGGTAATAGTATCTTTGACATTATCGTTGCTTCCCATAGTGATCTCCTCCTTAATTCCCCAATGGTTGAGCCAAGACTGGGCATCCTTATTCCATCTGCGTTTGAGGCGAAGGTGGGGGTTTTGACTAAAGTTAGAAGCAATTTTTGGGAGCCTCTTGGATTCCATGTTGTAAAGATTCTTCTTATACATAAGATATCTAAACATAGTCTTACCTTCAATGGAGAACATACTAGCTTCGATCAAGAAGATAGATTAGAGAGTATTTCCCTTAATCCTTAAGTTGTAGGTTATGAATTGTTTTTAAATAATCTCAATTTTCCTCCCTGACTCAATATACTACAACCCCAACTTCACATCCATATAAAACATGCCTACACAATAAATAAATAAATAAATATATCTATAATATATATATAAAACTAAGTCCGAATCTTTTACTATCTATATTTCTACACGGTATCCTTTACCATCTATATGTCTACATCGTGTGTGTGTATATATATATATATATATATATATAAATTATAATTACACAGTTAAACTCCCAATCTTTTGAAATTCATATTTTAATTTCTGGTATATATATAATGTTGTAAGAAATCTTAGCTCTCTAATCCCATTGATAAATAAGTCATATCCTTTATATTGGTGGCTATTTTTTCCCAACCTAGACTCACGAAGTTAAGGGTTGACTTTGCCATGTGATCCTTTAATACCTTGAATTCAAGAGCTATTATATTAGGGGATTCATAAATGGAAATTATACAAATTTATTTATTTATGCAGATTACATAAAGTATAATAATATTTGTACCCTATAAAATGTCGTGAATGTTTTTATCACTTTAAAAATGTTTTCGGGAAACATTGATAGTAGCGTCAATGAAGTATTTGGATTTCAAAATTACCATTTTTATTTCCTTTCCAATAAAAATGACCTCAAAGTCATAGATTTTCAGTAAAATTAACCAAAATATTAAATTTAAAGTAAAACTTTGATTTCAAGTAAAATTAACCATAATATTAAATTTAAAGTAAAATTAAGCAAAATACAATTGGTATAGATAATCCCCAAATGATATGTTTAGATAGCTAGAATAATAAGTCTCAAAGTCATATTGACTATTAAAATGTCAATTTTGATTATTTTTAGGCCTAGTTTGTCAAAATGGGAAGTGAGTTACCTATACACTATCTTAGTAAAATTAACCAAAATACAGTTAGTATAGATAATTTTAAATAATAACTTTGAAAGTCATTCTGGTTATTAAAATGTCAATTTTGATTTTTTTTAAGGCTTAGTTGTTTAGATAGCCAAAATAAGAACTTTGAAAGTCATTCTCGTTATTAAAATGTCAATTTTGATTTTTTTTTAAGGCTTAATTTGCCAAAATGGGAAGTTGGTTACATATGGATTATCTTAAGTCTTAATTTTTGGAGTTGTTTTTAGTGCAACTTTTTGGACTTTTCCGTGGGTGGAAAAATTTGAAGTGAAATCTTGATTTGTGTTATTTAAACTAGTTTTTTTACTATATATATGGACTCAGCACCCTCGAAAACCCCTAAGGCACTTCGATTGCAAAGGGATTCCCATCAAGCTTGTGATTTCAATAAATTCCTGCCGGATTTTAGAGAAATTACATTGGAAAAACCCACCATAAATACTTTCAAAAAGTCACACTAAAAACAACTCCCTAACTTTTATTGTTAACGTTAATTTAGTCCCATTTAGTAATTATTTTAACTACCCTATCAAAGAAATTTAATTTTGTTTTTTCCTTAAATTTCTATGATCATCCATTATCACAAATAATATTATGCTATTGAAATATCACCAAGAATCTTGAGCATACATTTCTGATCCACCCTGGAAAGAGTCATCAACATATAGGGAAGCCAAAGGTTGTTCCGGTTGAAGGAATCTAGGATCATCATCTTAGTCAACCTTACTTCAAATTTATAAGTAATGTAACGGTGTTTACATTATTGTAACTTTTAGCTTATTTATAAGTAATGTAACGGCGTTTACATCATTCTAATTTTTTTGTGTTCATGTTTAATGGAATGCTTAAAACTTTTTAGTGTTCTCTATTGCATGAATAAGTTATGCCTTTCCCTTGACCAATCCGTTTCGCGGATGGTGATTATGCATCATAGACTTAAAAACCTAAAAACAGAAGCACGCATATGGATCAGTAACAAAAAAAAGGAGGAAGTGAATTTTGAAAGCACAAGAGGAAGATATTAAAATGAAAAGTAAGCCCACATGGATAAAAGCAGGTGACAGAAATACAAAATATTTCCATGGACAATTCAACATCAGGAAACGACATAATCAGATTCGGCAGATTTGGGATGAAGCAGGTATTGGATACAAGAGTCAAGAGTCGATGGAACAGGATACAGTTTCTCATTTTATAAATCAATACTCGTCAAATTTTCATAGACATGAGGATCAGGCAATCTTTATTGATTTGATACCGAATAGGATTAATCAAGAGGATAATGAGAAGTTGGGTCAGTCGATCATAGTTGAAGAACTCTGGGAGACATTGAAAGAGTGTGCGAAAGAGAAAATCCCAGGCCTGGATGGCTAGAGCATAGAACTATTTATATTTTTAAGGATTTGATGCTTACAGATTTACTACAGGTGGCGGAGGAAATCAGGCTTAGGGATTATTCGGAGGCCATTAATTCCACGTTTATTGTATTGATTTCTAAGAAGAAGAATCTGAATATTTTTTCTAATTATAGGCCCATTTCTCTTTGTAATACAGTTTATAAAGTGATATCTAAATTGGTAGCCATAAGAGTTAACGGATTTTGTCAAAAAAATTATAACTCAAGTACAATTTGGATTTATGGAAAGAAGAGAAATACAAGATGCCATTCGAATATCAGATGATCCATACTATTAAATCTTGAGAACATAATTCATGTATTTTTAAAGTGGATTTGGTTAAAGCCTATGACTGCATTGATTGGGATTTTTCATTTTTAATATTGAACAAATTGGGTATGAATATTCAGAATACTAAATAGATTGTGGGTTGTATTAAAACAACAAATTTTGTTGTGATTATCAATGGCCTTCTTTGTTGGGAATTTTCTGGTAAATTCCAAAACAAAAATTCACTGAATACAGAGCATTGTTTTGTTTTTTCCCTCAGGATTTTTTGCACACGGAAGCAAATAAAATTTCTGAGAACAAAGATTTTTCACACCAATAAAACCTTCATATTCATTAATAAAAAGCCTGATACATATTTCTGTTGGAATTTTTTGCTAAATTCCATAACAGAGAGACAAAAAAAATGCTTTGTTTTTGCTCTGTTTCTGCACAGAAAACTGAAAATTTCGTTTTCTGGAAATGGTGTTGTAGCAACAGGATTCGGTGTTGCAGCAACGCGGAATAACACTCTATTTTTGTTAAAACAGAAAAAACAGAAAATTGCTCACTGGAAACTGTGTTGCGGCAACACAGTTTGGTGTTGCAGCAACGCTGGTCGTAGTGTTGCAGCAACGCGATTTTTTACGTCAAGCCAATCGGTGTAACGGCAACACGTTTTTTGACGAAAAGTCACTTTTTGACTTTGGCGCAAGACAATTGACGCTCAGCAACTAAAACAATTGGCGTCAAGTCACTTATAAACTTACAGAGTAATAACAACGTGTTTTTGACACTTGGTGTAACAACAACTAAAATAGTTGGCGTCAAATCACTTATAGACTTACAGAGAGAGAATTGACGCTTGGTGTAACATCAACTAAAATAGTTGGCGTCAAATCACTTATAGACTTACAGAGAGAGAATTGACGCTTGGTGTAACAGCAACAGAAAATCAACAAAATAGTAAACTTGTAAACAGTAAACTTGTATTCATAAACAATAAACAAAACTGATACAGTAAACTTAATTGTTACAAGAGGAACACTTCAGTTCCAGAAATCAATTTTCTCTATCTCAGAAAATTGCAGGTTCAGCACTGCTGTGCATTTACAGAAGAGACTTACTCTTGTTCTTCTAACCTTCTCTTTTTCTCTCAGAGTACAAAAACAGAACTGCTGTTCAAAATCTCTTGCACTCACACAGAAAACAGAACTGCTGTTCTTTTTCTCTCTTACACATAAAAACAGAACTGTTGTTCGTTGTATTTATAAGAAAATAAATATCTGAGTTTAAACAATAAACTAATCAAAATATCTACTGATGTTTATCTGTGTATTTATTACAGAAGGCGATGATGCCTTTCTCAGCAAAAACAAGACGGTTGTTTGCAGGGGAATTAATTCTGCATATTTAATGCGTATTTAAGATGCAAAAAATATCAGAAGACTTTGCTGCTTCTAGATAATCTGCAATAACTGCTGAAGATCAGATCTCTGTTCAGCATTTATGTGATGTAGTTGGAATTAAATTCCAACAATTTCTTCCTCTTTCTCAGAGGGATTCACCAAGAACTTTCACCAAAAACAAAATTACCTGCCTCTTTCACAAATGATTTTTACACTGCTATGTAAAATCTTAATTCACATTTACTGATGTAAAAAGGGCTTTTACATTTACAAATGTAAAATAGATTTTTCTTACATGGTTTTACTGCTGTAAAATAAAAAATATCTTTCACATTCACCCAAGAAAAATTTCTCACATGCCTTGCTGGTTTTTCGCATTGCATTTAACCAAAGTTTTCATTTGCGCTGCTGCTCCACACCATACATTTTAATTATGCATTTCAATGCATATACTCCACACGAATTTTATTCGCACTGCTGTGCATTGGTTTTCCTGTTACCTTCTCTGCTTCCGCGAGCCCTCTTCTTCCCTGGTTTTCTATTCGTTGCAACGAACCCCAGTTGCTTCTCCACCCGTGTGCAATAACAATACAAATTCAACGCATACAACAAAACTATATTGCATACGATTTTTTTGCATTAAATACATTAAATAAAAGCCGGCGGTAAAAGTAAAAATAACGTTCTGGCAGATTGATGAAGATCCATGTCCGTTGACTTGATCGGACGCATTTCACACACCTAACTCACACAAACCAAACGAACTTTAATGTCTGGGGGATGGAACTTTTGGAATTGTACACTGGACGCGTGTCATTTGGTCGGGGTGTTCAGAGGCCCTTTGACAAATACCAGAAATGCTGAAAGGTGGTACGATACAAAACTGGTGGTTTTCTGGAAATGAATGTCGCGTAGGGGAAATTAATATTTCAAAACTCCCTTTTAATTTCAACTGTTGGGCATTCAGTCATACCCAAACATTTTCTCAAAAACTTGAAGCTTTTATGGTCCAATGGGTTGGTCAAAATGTCTGCAACCTGTTCCTGAGTCCTGCAATGTTGTAAAAAAATTTTTCCATTGCTCACCAATTCCCTGATGTAATGAAATCTTGTGTCAATGTGTTTCGTTCTCTTATGAAACACTGAATTCCTTGATAATGCAATAGCTGAGCTATTGTCACAAAAAATCACTGTTGCTTTTGTCTGCTCTTGGCCTAAGCTCCTCAACATCCTTCTCATCCAAACTTCTTGACATGCTGCTGCTGTAGCTGCCACATATTCTGCCTCTGCTGTAGACAACACTACAATGGACTGCTTCTTAGAAGCCCGTGAAATGGCTCCTGAACCCATGTGAAAAACATAACCGGAAGTGCTTTTCCGATCATCTACACTTCCAGCCCAATCACTATCAGTGTACCCAATTAAATCTGAACATTCTGAGACAGTATATAAGATGCCAAACCTTTTAGTACCTTTGACATACCTCAGAATTCTTTTTGCTTCCTGCCAATGTGCTTCCTTTGGCCTCTCCATGAATCTGGAAATCAAACTAACAGCAAACATTATGTCAAGTCTAGTTGCAGTTAAATACATAAGGCTGCCAACGATGCTCTTGTACAAACTAGGATCAAAATCCTTGCTGCTGTCCTCTTTGCTGAGTTTTAATCCCATTACTGTGGGAGTGATTGCTGCCTTGCACTCTTGCATATTAAATCTGCCCAACACTCCATTTACATATTTTGCTTGTGAGATGAAAATTCCATTTTCATTTTGATCTACTTCAATTCCTAAGAAGTATCTCAGCAAACCCATGTCAGTCATTTCAAATTCCTCTTTCATGACTGCTTTGAAATTTTCAATAAGACAAACATCATTGCCTGTGAAAATAACATCATCAACATACAACACAACAATTAGCAATTTACCTTCCTTTTCGTTGATGTAAATGGTGGGTTCTCCTTCACACTTCTCAAATCCATTTTCCAGTAGATAGGAATCTATCCTACTGTACCATGCTCTTGGCGCTTGCTTCAGCCCATAAAGAGCTTTCTTCAATTTGCACACTTTGTGCTCTTGGCCTTTTTTTTCATAGCCTAGAGGCTATTCAATATAGACCTCTTCCATTAATACTCCATTCAGGAATGCTGACTTCACATCCATTTGGTAAACTTTCCACTTGTTTTGAGCTGCTATGGATAGCACTGCTCTCATGGTTTCCATTCTTGCAACCGGTGCGAAAGTTTCTTCATAGTCTCTCCCATACTGCTGCTTGTATCCCTTGACAACCAGCCTTGCCTTGTGTCTTTCAATTTTGCCTTCAGCATTGCACTTGGTCTTATAGACCCATTTAACTCCAATGACTTCCTTACCTTTTGGTAGCTCAACCAACTCCCATGTTTTGTTTCTCTCTATGGCATTGATCTCTTCATCCATAGCTTCTATCCATTTCTTATCTTTAATTGCATCTTCAAAATGAATAGGGTCATCAACAAATCAATATAAAGAAAACAAAGAATTCATTCCTTCATCATAAATATCACTTAAATTTCTGAATTTTTTACCTCTTTTATTCGGTGTGCAAGTGCTTGAAGATGCACTTGAATTTCCTCCTTGTGGTGTGCTTGGAGAAGCACTTTCATTTCTCCTCAAGGGTGTTCCTTGTTGTCCTTGTGTTGGCGCTGCTGTTTGGGGATGTATTTCAGCCATCTCCTCATCATCTTCATCATGAGACAAACAATTTTTAACATTCATTGTTTTCTCTATGCTTCCATCCCAAGATTCCTCCTCAATAAATTGAACATCTCTGCTCACAAAAAACTTCTTGGTAGATGGGATATACAACCTGTAAGCTTTGGATTCCTCACTGTATCCAATGAAAAGACATTTCGCCCCTTTTCTGTCCAACTTCCTCCTTAGCTGATCTGGAATTTGTGCATAAGCCACACATCCAAAAACTTTCATGTGGGTGACTCCTTGCTTTCTCCCACTCCAAGCTTCTTCCGACACTTTATTCATCACTGCTTTTGTAGGAAACCTATTCAAAATATACGTTGCACAATTTACAGCTTCAGCCCAATAATCATTTGGAAAATGCTTTGCTTTCAACATGCTCCTCGCCATATCCATGATGGCCCTATTCTTCCTTTCAACAACTCCATTTTGTTGTGAGGTGTACCTAGCTATGAATTTCTTATGAATTCCATTTTCTCTACAAAACCATAGGAATTCCTTGGAGATATACTTACCTCCTCTGTCAGTTCTCAAAACTTTGATATGCAACCCGCTTTGATTTTGCACAAGTGCTTTGAAATTTCGGAATTTTTCAAACACTTCACTTTTGTTTTTAAGGAAATATACCCAAGTTTTTCTAGTAAAATAATCAATGAAAGTTAGAAAATATTGGCTTCCTGCTAGTGATGGAGTTTGCATTGGTCCACATACATCTGAGTGGACAATCTCTAAGGGTGCTTTTGCCCTTATGCTTTTCCCTGATGGAAAAATTTCTCTGTGTTGTTTTCCCAGGATGCAACCTTCACAAAGGCTGTTCGGTTTCTCTATCAATGGTAATCCTCTTACCATCCCTTTTCTACTCAACAAGTTAAGACCTCCAAAGTTGAGATGTCCAAATCTCAAGTGCCACAACCAATTTTCATCCTTTGGCACGCTCTGGAAAGCCTTTCGGGTAACTGTTGTAATTACTTCTTTGTTTTTCAAATATGCCCTTATTCTGAGAGGGAACATCCTGTTCCTTGTCATGTTCACTTCAGCAATACATCTTTTGCTGGGTGCTATATCCATGATGGTGCATACATCATTCTTAAAGAAAACATTGTACCCATTATGGACAAGCTGTCCAATACTCAAGAGGTTACATCTCATTCCAGGGACATAGTAGACATCTGCTATGGTTTTCTTTTCACCCTTCTTTGTAAATATTTTGACTTCTCCTTTTCCCATAACAAAAATTTTGCTATCAGTCCCAAGTGTAACTTCTGATTTCACGTTTTGATCTAAAGCAGAAAACAGGGCTATGTTTCATGTCATATGGTTCCTGCAACCTGAGTCTAAAAACCATAAGTCTTCACTGTTTGTTTCAGCCATGTTACAAGCTAACAACACATTATCTTGACTGATGTTTTCTCTAGTGACATTGGCATTTGGTCTATTACTCATATCATGCTGCTTCTTCCTACATTCACTGACATAATGCCCATATTTTTTGCAGTAATAACATTGGACATTGGATTTTTCATACCTTTGTCCTTGAGCATGATGTAGTCCTCTTTGTTGGCTGTTGCCTTGGCCTTGGTTCTGATTCAGATTGCTGCCTCTTCCTTGAGCATTTTCTGGGCTGTTCCTTCCACCTCTGTTCTGGCTTCTGCCTCTTCCTCTCTTGTTTCTTCTGCCTTGACCTCTTCCTCTTCCAAAGGACATCTGGGTCTTGAAGGCTTGCTCTAGAGATGAGTTTTCATTTCTACTCAACCTCTGCTCATGTGTTATCAGTGATGCATGGATTTCATCAACTAAAAAGTTTGAGAGATCCTTTGTCTCTTCTATGGTGGTGACAATCACATCAAACTTTGAGGGTAGGACCCTCAATAGTTTCTCCACAATCCTCCTTTCCTCAAGAACTTCTCCATGAGTCCTCATCTGTGTGACCAATCCAATCACATGTGTGAAAAATGAGTCAATATTGTCTGACTCTTTCATGTTCATATTCTCAAAATCTTTCCTCAGCAATTGTAGTTTTGTTGTCTTCACTTTCTTCATGCCTTGATAGGTTGTCTTGAGGGTTTTCCATGCTTCTTTGGATGTCTTGGCTGCTGCTATCCTTGGAAACACACTCTCATGCACTGACTGATATAAAAATACAAGGGCTTTGGAATCATTTTTCCTATTGCTCTTCAATAGGTCTTTCTCTGCCTGATTTAATCTATTAAACTCATTTTCATCTGCTGGTTCTTCAAATCCATATTCAACAAGTTCCCATAAATCTTGTGAAGCAAACAGGGCTCTCATGGTTATTGCCCAATAGTCATAGTTTTTCCCATTAAACTGTGGGAGCTGAGTATTAAACATACTCATACTAGTGCTTGTGATAGCCATTCCTTGCATTCTCAGCTATGCTTCTAAATCCTTGACTGTGTATTTAAAATACTGATTGTTTCTTCAGCAATAACACAAAAAAAACTTTGAGGAATACCTAGATCTTTTTATCTGAGACTTCACTTTGTTGGAGAAGATTTACTGCTGCAACAAAAGGAACCTTCCTTTAGTTTCTTGAACACCTTCAAAGAGACTGAACTTGCTATGATACCACTGTTGGGAATTTTCTGGTAAATTCCAAAACAAAATTTGACTGAATACAGAGCAATGCTCTGTTTTTCTCCTCAGGATCTTTTGCACAGGAAAGCAAATAAAATTTCTGAGAACAAAGATTTTTCACACCAATAAAACCTTTATATTCATTAATAAAAATCCCGATACATATTTCTTCCTCTTTCTCAGAGGGATTCACCAAGAACTTTCACCAAAAACAAAAACCTCTTTCACAAATGATTTTTACACTGTTGTGTAAAATCTTCATTCACATTTACTGATGTAAAAAGGGCTTTTACATTTACAACTGTAAAATATATTTTTCTTAAATGGGTTTACTTCTGTAAAATAAAAAAAAAACTTTCACATTCACCCAAGAAAAATTTCTCTCATGCCTTGCTGGTTTTTCACATTGCATTTAACCAAAGTTTTCATTTGCGCTGTTTCTCCACACCATACAATTTAATTATGCATTTCAATGCATACACTCCACAAGAATTTTATTCGCACCGTTGTGCACTAGTTTTCCTGTTACTTTCTCTGCTTCTGCGAGCCCTCTTCTTCCCTGGTTTTCTATTTGCTGCAGCGAACCCTAGTTGCTTCTCCACCTGTGTGCAATAACAATACAAAGTCACGCATACAACAAAACTATATTGCATACGATTTTTATGTGTTAATACATGCCGTATGAAAAATTTAATGTTTTTACCTAAGACTATGACAGTTCATTAAATACAATAAATAAAAGACGGCGATAAAAGTAAAAATAAAGTTCTGGCAGATTGATGAAGATCCATGTCCGTTGACTTGATCGGACGCATTTCCCACACCTAACTCACACAAAACAAATGAACTTTAATGTCCGGGGGATGGGCAGTTTTGAATTGTACACTGGACGCGTGTCATTTGTTCGGGGTGTTCGGAGGCCCTCTGACAAATACCACAGATGCTGAAAGGTGGTGCGATACAAAACTGGTGGTTTTCCAGAAATGAATGTCGCGCAGGTGAAATTAATATTTCAACATTCTTTTGATTTTTTTCTCCGCAAGAAGGGGGTTATGACAGGATTGTGCGTTATCACCCTGTTGTTCTTGTTGGATATTGATACTTTGAGCAGGAAGCTAAAGAATTTGAGGGAAAAAGGACTTATCAGAAGGGTCAGAGTATCCAAGCACATACAAGTAACACATCTTATGTTCGTCGATGATCTTCTATTTGGAGGAAAAATTACTATTGAGGAGTGGTGCATCTTTCATAAATGTATCAAGTTATTTGGAGATGCATCTAGATTGATGATGAATGAAATGAAGTAAAAATTAATACATAACGGTAAAAAAGAAGTGATTCTGGAGGAAATAAGGCAGCGGTTTGGGATATCTTCCATTCTTCTTGTTGATGGATTTACTTATTTGGGATTCATCGTAAAGTCGTGTGGATACAGGATCAAGTACTGGGAGTGATTAATTGATAAGTTCAAATACAAATTTGATGGAAGGAAACATAAATGGATGCCATTGGGGGGGGAGTGGTTATGCTTTAATTTTCTTCACAAAATCTATGAGTCTAATGGATGCATCTTTTTCTATTACCAAAGGAAATCATCAAAATGATAATATCAATTATGAGACATTTCTTATGGATAGGGGTTCACAATGTAGAGAAAGCAGGTAAGATACATATGATTCCTTGTTCATTGATAGTAAGACTGGTTGAAGTTGGAGGTTGGGGGGATTATTGATCCTAGAACTTTCAATAAGGCACTCATCATCAAGAACATGTGGAGGGTCGTTGTGGGAGAAGGTATTTGGGATGATATTATCAAGGACAAATATATGTATGGCCAATCATTTCTGACATTGGATCACTAATGGGGTAAGAAAGAAAACTCAGAGATCGTTTATTTGGAGAAGTATGTTCCAAACTCTACAAATATTAATGGGAAATGTGCGCTGGTTGGTGGGTGACGGAGCTAAGATTAAAGTGGGTTTAGATGCTCTTATGGGCATGGTGGGGAATCACTCGTTATCGGTTAGAATTCTCAATCACATTCATAACAAAGAGATTTATCATCTTGACCAGGTTATTCATTATTGGCCTAATCAGTTGGATCTTCAAGAATGGTATAAGATAGAGGAATTGGAGTTTCCTTTATAATGCATTTGTCAATAGGAGGATTAGATATCTACACTTAGAAATGTTGGGATCACTCTAAACAATAATGAGGATGGGATGGGATGGGATGGGCAAGAACACTTAAGAACGAAAGCCGGGTGGTAAAAGACATATATAAGAATATGCCAAGTGAGGAGAAGGGATATGGTTTCCCACTTATTTTTCAGATAATATTGAAATGGAACATCACAATGAAATAAAAAAATTTGTTGGTTAGCCATTCATAATAGGATATTGGCATTACAGAATCTTCGAAGGAGAGGGATTTAGGGACCGTAAATTTGCCTTATGTGTAGGGAGGGTGAGGAGGATAATAATCATATCTTCATACAATGTTTGTACTAAAAGGCAATATGGAATGGGATGTTGTTGGGATTTTTTAAATTGCATCAAAGTGAGTTCTACAGAAGTTTTCATCATGTATTAGAATTTAGATCAAAGACCGACAATTCAAGGCGCTACCTTTATATATCATATGGAATATTTGGAGAAGGCATAATTCCATCATCTTTGAACAAAAAGGATTGGAGGTATAAGAGGATATTAATAAGACAATAGCCTATTTCAACGAAATTGGATAGATACAAGGAAACAAAGGTGACATGAATATCAATATTAGAGAAATATGGAATTCATACCCAGTGGGTTTCTTTGATGAGAATGCGCTAACAGAGCATGTGGATGTGGAGCTGTTATTTACGTCAAGGCTGATACAGTCTATCATTTCTGGTGGGAGGGTGGAGAATGAACAAATAGTAGGGTAGAAATCATTGCATTATGGGGTCTATTGATCGCAGTAAAATGGTTAGGGATTAATCAGATACAGATCTATGGCGATGCCAAGGACATTATAGAATGGTTCAAGGGACAAAATGATTTCAATCCACCAATTTTAATTAATTGGATGAATAGTATTAAAACCTTGGAAAAGACCTTTCCGCAGGTAAAATTTGACCATATCTATAGATAACAGAACTGGGATGCAAATTTTCTTTCAAAGAGAGGTATAAGAAGGGAAACATGTAAATTTTTTTTTTTCTTCCTTTGTCGAGGGAGTCATGGATAATGCAGATACTATCAACTATTCATAATGACAACAATGACTTTTTGTTGTGCATAAAAATAGATAGGATTGTAATGATTTATGGGCAATAGAAAAAGGATATCGAGGTTGCTTGTATAACACAATTTTGTGCATTCTAAAGTGATATTAAGGCATTTTTAAAGACAAAGCAATAAGTAGTTAAAACATTGTCTTTTTGTAAATCAACGATGGAAAGTTAAAACATTGTCTTTTGTAAATCAACGATGGAAAGGATGATATTGTAATTTTTTGTATTTATACCTTTAATACTAAAGAGTAGCGTTCTTTTTACTGAAAAATAAAAGAGATCTGTGAGAAATATTCCAAATCTATTATCCACTAAAAAGAAGTCGCAGCATAATAGACCATATTTGTGGGCCGATTCGCTAGTCACTGGAGTGGTCAGTTTTGAGTATTGACAACAAATTCAACCATTCACGATTTGGAAGATTCCGTGTGATGGTCACAGTCCATTTTGCAACTAAAGATTTGAAATTTGTCATGATTAAAACATCTTGATATATGAAACCCACGCATTAGTAATTTGATGGCATATTCAAAGTTTGTAATAATTCACTTTGCAAATATCTTTTCTTGGTATTTCATATAACATTTTCATTACCTGTGACATAAAGGGATATTGATTTTAGAAGGGGATATTTATTGATGTAAGTTTTATTTATAGATTAAAGAATTTTTTATGGAGTTATATTGTGATTAGGATTGGTGAAAAGGAGTTTAGAGATGAAAAAAATGATTTATTATTATTTTAATTAAGAAATAGATTGTTAAAAAAGAGGTTGTTATGGTCTGGAGTAGAAAAGTCACCAAGTTATAATGTATATTGTTTATCAGTATGGATGGATTTGTTCAATGATTCTTATTTTCCACCACCTATTTTCGTTGATAAAAATTATGAATTTGAAATCATTAAAATGAGAACAAGATTACTAATAGATGATTTATAGAACATTGTTTTGAATGAGTTTGAAAAACCCTCAAGTAAAGTACTCTATGATGCTTAGAAGGAGCATTGTATCTCATTCAACAATGTTTGAATGATAGTATTCTTCTCAAGGAAGAACAAAGGAGGAGCAACAACATTCAACATAGTGTTGTAATTATTGATGAAGCGCTCATTATAACATGAGAAGCCAAAGATTATGATATAGAAGATGTAATTGGAGACAATGTGGAAGAATTTTCAAAAGAAAAAAATAATATTAATATTATGTCAAAATTGAATCCCACCATACAGACATGTGTAGAAAATGAAATTGAAACCACCTTTGCAACAACAACAGGTGGGAAGAACCTAGGTGAATGTTGAATTTGATTATGAGGTTGAGTTACCCTTTCTTGAATAGTGTCTTTCAAAGTATAAATATGATGGAGATGAAAGTATGGAAAAAGAATTACCACTACAAAATTAGAAGGAATAGAAAAAATAAATACAACCATTAAAATTGTTGAAACTCTTGTGACAATGGAGGAGATAAAAAACACAAAAATATTGTTTTTCATTTTACAAAAGTTGACATAATACTTCGATTAGCACCAATTTAGGTACAAGTAGATGTATAAGAAGAATCACATGAAGATGACACTGAAGACGACACTGAAGACTAAGAAATATTGAAGAAGAAGATCAAAGCTAAAGCTAAAGAAAAGTAAAAGTTATGTCGAATACAAATTTTGGAGAAAAAAGAAAAACATCTTGTATTACATAGACGTGAGAACATGTTCACCAACACATAAAAGTAAAACCAAGTTTTAAATTAATCTAAGTGTTGTAAGTCTAGCTCATACATAGACCATCAGGCACTAATGGTTGTAATTAAGGGGGAGTTGTTAGTGTTGATGAATGTAATAGTTGAAATTAAGGGAGAGCATTAAAGAATACTATCTCTAGTTAACTAAAGTAATAGGTATCATGAGTAAATTTTAGACATTCTCGATTCAAATATTTAAAAAGAAAAATCATATAAATCCTAGATATTTATAAAAACAATTCTAGAAAAATTGTGCTCAAATTAGACGTTCCTACAATATCCAAGTGTGTTTTTCACTGATTTGATTCCTACCAGTCTCTCCTTGTTTGACATATATAGAGCAATATATCTTAAGCGAGAAGAATTTTTTTTGTCATTAGTTTTCTATACTTTATTCTAAAATAGTGAGCAACCCCACAACGAGATTGTGATATGCAATGATTTTTTTTTTTTTATTTTTTTTAATTTTTTTTAATTTTTTTTAATTTTTTTTTTATCTCTCTGGTTAACTAATAGAAAATAATCTCTCTGGTTAACTAAGTCATCTTGTCTAGTTAGTTATTAGTTTGAGTTGTTTTTATAAATTTAAATGTAGGAATTGTCAGTCATGTGTCTAAGCTAAGATTAGCATGTATATTCTTAACGGTTTTCAATCTTTATAATTATATACCTCTAAGAAATTGAATGAAGCAATTCACTAAGAAGTGACTCACATTTTAGCGTGTTACGATTTCCTTCTGTTTCCATATATAAAATTGGTATAGAACAATGAATTGGAGGAGCCATAGTATCCTAGAGTCTGCATCCGTAGTCTCTCAAACCACCCAAAGAGAAAAAATCAGCTAGTTATTATTCTTAGTTGAAGGAACTGTGAGTAGTCTCCCCTGAGAACCACCACAAATATCATTGTTTGCACCAAAGAACTAGTATTGTTCCATTTTCACAATTTTTGTTTAAAGCACCCTAAACACTCATCATTGCCATTTGGGGGTTGTGATTAGCCATTGGCCTGAAGAGCCACCATATTTGAAAGGTGTTGTGGGACTCAACCACAGTCACCACTATTGTGAGCAACCCACAAACTCAAGCTTGTATCATTGATGCACAATCCCTAGTCACAGTAGCCAAGCTTGTTTGGTCCACAGACAATGTAAATAGAGAACTTTAGAGGAATCAGAAAATTGTTAAAGATAGCTAATTACTCTTGCATGTAGAATTGTCTAAATTTAGAGTGTAAATTAACTGAGTCAAGTGCATATGAGTTCGAGTTCAATTTTATTTTGTTAAAGTCGAATTTAGAGTGTGTGTGCATGTTGAAGTTATTATGAGTAAGTAGCTAGTTGAAAGACTGTAAATACCCCTCACCGGGTTCATTGTAATCATCAAGTTTTGTGTGATCAATAAAAGAGTCGTAGCTCATTTGTGTTTTGTATGTGTGAATTCTATGTTATTTTCTACCTTTCCTCCTTTTCCTTTCCAACAAATTAGTATTAGAGTCAAAGAAAGATTACATGATCCAAGAAGCCATAAAAGCTATTAGGAAGAGAGAAGAAGGATTACAATTTTTCAAAAATCGTGAAGACATAATCAGTGTAGGTTTAAAGGCTTAGCTAAAACCTAAGGTGATATCATCACATGTTTGAAATGTAAAAGGTGAGATGATTTAGGAAACACTTATGGTTTTCCAAATTTTTGTGATTCATCACAAATCCCTTCTATTGAAAGGTGTGTCAGCCAACGAGTGTTTTAAAAGCATAAAGTAAAAGCATGTGAGCAAATAAAAGGTTCAAATGTTTTTTTTTTCAAAGTTATAAAGGACAAGTGGAGGTGAGTGAGAAATGGTAGGAGCAGGTCACGGGTTTTAAGATCTAGGGTTTGAAGCTGGACAGAAACAAGGTCAGGATTGCAGAACTTCTCAGGAGGGGATAGATCCTGACCCGACAAATGGTAAACGAGGGGTCCATAGGGAACCCCACATACAAACATATAATCATGAATAAACAGCCAACTCAGAAAGGGGTGCAGATAGTAGGGCTTGATAGGTCAAAGCTAGAGGAAGGAACCAGCAAGAGAAGAAATGAAAATAGGGAAAAGGCAGAGCAGTCTGCCCATAAGCTGAAAGGAAAAGAGAATACGCGTAGAGTCAACGGTAATAGCAAGGCAAAGGAGGCACAAGCAAACCCCGCACAGGAGAATAACCAAGAAGAGGAGCAGGAAAACCCTGAGTATACAGCTACGGAGGAAGAAAATGAGGCAGATAAAAACACGCAAGAGAATCTCACTGATAAACCCACTCAAGGTCCATGCAAACCAAGAGTGGCAGAAGTCCTAAGAGTGGTACTGTCGGACCCCGAAATACAAGCCTACAGAGACCACATGACTAAGCATGCAGTGATCTGTAGATTTATGGGATTGTGGCCAACGGAAAGGGCGTTATGTCAATGGATAAAACAACATTGGAAACCCAAAGGAGATGTCAATCTGCACGTGGGAGCAAAAGGTTTCTTCACAGTTGTGTTCTCCAATCTGGAAGATTTGTACAGAGTCTTTGATGGAGGCCCCTACTTCTTCGCTTCAGCGGGCCTCTACATGAAACCATGGAAACCTAATTTTGTACCAGAGAAGGAAACTTTCACGCAAGTCCCAGTATGGATCTGCCTCTTCGCGCTCCCAATAGACTATTGGGGTTTGGCCGCTCTTAAACAAATAGGTGACAAGTTAGGGACATTTATCAAAGCTTCAGAGGCCACATTACAGAGAAGATACACTTCATGCGCTCGGATCTGTGTGGAGATGGACGTCTCAGGAGCATTGCATGAAGGTCTGTGGCTAGAATATAGAGATGAGGACTACTTTCAAGCTATTGACTATGAGAAAATTCCATTTCGTTGCAGAAAGTGCCATGAGAATGGACACTTAATTAGGGAATGTCCTTTAAACAAAACAATAGAAACACAAACAGAGGAACAGGAAGGAAAGTTTAAAGATACTTTCACTCGATCGAGAGCAAGACAGAGAGAAAACAGGAGGCGACCAAACAAAACAAGCGAAACACAAGCTAACACAAGTAATGCTTTTGAAGTACTGGAAACTGAAAAGGACTTAGAGCACCAGAATAAGGAGGACAAGAACATTGGATCAAACAAAGCAACAACTGAAGCAGCAACTAAAGGTGCGGAAGAAGATAGTCCAAATAGCACAAAAAAAAATCAAGAAGGCACAGAAGGAGAAGATGAGGACTAAGAAATGATCACAAGTGATATCGGTAGTGAGGAAATGGAACTCCAGGAGATTCTAGGGATGGAAGGAGTCAATCTACCAGACATGGTGGAAGATTGGAGAAAAAAGGGGGTGGAAAACATTTTGGAGGAGGAAATCCAGAAAATCAATGCAATATTCATAGCCAAGCAAAAGGCCGAAATGGAAATGCATCATAGAAAATTGGGCGTAGCAAAAGGAAAAGGACCTAGAACAAAGAGTGTACTTCAAACAACCTCTGGCTCCACTCAGAAGAAGAAAAGAGGATGCAAAACAAACAGTGAAGTACTTTAGGAAATGGGATATATGCTCATAAACTCTAGTAAGATGAAAGCTCTTGATGCCTTCTCTATTGGTTCTTAAATCTTAATGTAATAAAATGAAAGTCATCTCTTGGAATGTTAGAGGGCTCAATGACCAACCAAAACAAAGATTGTTAAAAAGGAAAGTCCAAAAGGAAAAGCCGGACATTATTTTTTTGCAAGAAACTAAATGTGCAAATAACATTATTCAAAATGTAAACAGGAAGCTAGGTAGAAGAATGAAACACATGGATATAGACAGTCATGGATGGGAGGGAGGTTTAATAACATGGTGGAATCCTCATGTTACCAAAATCCTCTCCTCGGAGGCATACAGACACTTTTTAGCCTTAGAATTTCAAATAATAGGCAACTCAAACATTTACTTATGCATTAATGTCTACGGGCCTCAAAAGTTAGAAGAGAAACTCAAGTTACTAAGTTCGCTAATGAATCTGAAGCTTAGGTATCCCAGAGCGAAGGTTATCATAGGAGGGGACTTTAATATGATAACCTCGCTTTCGGAAAAAAAAGGGAGGAATCAGGAGGCTAAACAAGGATTCTGAAGCTTTTGTAGAGTTCATAATGTCAACAAAATTAGTCGATATTCAGCCCAGGAGTGGGGCTTACACTTGGAACAAAAAAAGGGGAGGGGAAAGGCAAATTGCCTCCCGTCTTGACAGATTTCTTGTTTCTAAAAGTCTGTTGCTGGAGGGTGTAATAGTAGACTCTGATATTCTTCCATGTGGAGGATCAGATCACTGGCCTATATCACGAACGACTATGATACAAGGCACGCCTAGAAACAAACCCTTCATGTTTGAGAAATTTCGGCTGGAACACCCGGACTTCATCCAGCTTGTAGAAAAGTGGTGGCAAGAACCAATGGAAATTAGAGGCACTAAAATGTACAAACTGCAGGGAAAATTAAAACACATTAAGAATAAAATCAAAGAATGGAACACAAAAGTCTTTGGAAACATATTTAAGGAGAAAGCCAAGATAGAAGAGCATCTAGAGAAGATACACAACGATTGGATTGAGGGGGACAATATTCAAGATACAACGGATCAAGAAAAACTTTTAATGCAACAATGGCAAGATAGGTGCCAACAGGAAGAAATGCTTTGGAGACAAAAATCTAGGATACAATGGCTGAAGGAGAACAGAATACCAAGTTTTTTCACAGATCGACACTGGATTATAGAGGGGTTAACAAGATCCTCAATGTCAAAAATGAACAAGGGAATCGCATTGAGAATCATCAAGGAATTTCTACCTTGCTCACGGAGCATTTCAACAACATCGCTTAGGAACCAGAGATAGAAAGAACTGAAGCCATTGAGAACCTCGTCAAATCAATTCCCAAATCTATTTCTAATGAGAAAAACCTAGCGTTAACCAGAGAAATCTCATTAGAAGAAGTGGAGGAAGTAGTAAAGGATATACCCAATGAAAAAGCGCCTAGCCCTGATGGCTTCACCATCAATTTTTACAAGGCTTGCTGGGAGATTGTTAAAATGGAAGTTTTGGAGGTGGTGGAGGACTCTCGGCGTTCAGCCTCGATTCTAAAATCTCTAAACTCTACTTTCCTAGCTCTAATCCCCAAAGAAGAGGAAGCCACTACCCCTACAAAATTTCGTCCCATTGCTCTATGTAACGTTCTGTACAAGATCATGTCTAAGGTCATAGAAAATAGATTGAAGCCCATTCTTCCAGGCCTAATTTCAGAAGAACAATATGGCTATGTTGAAGGAAGACAAATCTTGGACAACATCTTGTTGTTACAGGAGATAGTTCACACTCTGCAATCTAGGAAAGTGGCAGGCATGATGATGCAACTTGACTTGTCGAAGGCTTAAGACAAAGTAAACTGGAATTACCTGGAAGTTATCTTGACAGCCTTCGGGTTTGCAAATCAATGGATCAAATGGATTCTAGCCCTAATCAAATCGACCAGATTTTACATACTGGTCAATGGGGCCCCTGCCAACCAATTTACTCCCTCTCGAGGGCTTAGACAAGGAGACCCCCTGTCCCCTTTCCTTTTTGTGATTTTAATGGAAGGTTTAAGCAGGTTCATTCGGAAAGCTAAGGAGGAAGGAAAGATCACAGGACTGCAACCCCTTCCCTCTATTCCAGCCACGACTCATCAACAGTTTGTTGACGATACTATGCTGCATGGATCTCCAACTGTAAAAGAAGCTCAAGGTTATAAAAGGATCCTAAACCTGTTCAGCGAGGCCTCAGGTATGGATATAAACCTTTCCAAATCAACTATTTCCTTTTTTAATACAAATGTAGCGGTTCAGAGGAATCTCTCGCGCATTCTAGGCTTCCGAAGAGGCAATCTGCCTTCAAGATACCTAGGAGCTCCTCTAACAGATAAACCGTGGCAAAAATCTCATTGGGAAAAGATCCTAGATAACCTAAAGAAAAGATGCCAGCACTGGACTCACAGGGCCCTCAATTTTGTTGGAAGGCTAGTGCTTACCAAAGCGGTTCTACAAGCTATCCCGCAATATATGCTTTCCATCATCCCGGCTCCCCAAGGAGTCCTTCAAAAAATTAGAGTGATTTAGACAACGTTCCTATGGACAGGAAATGCAGAGAAAAGGAAGTGGTCTCTAGTTGCATGGAATAAATTATGCAAACCCAAGCTCTTAGGCAGGCTAAACCTTCTAGATCCCTTCACTATCAACAAAGCTTGTGGAGCCAAACTATGGTGGAAATGGATGAAAGAACCTAATTTATCGTGGGCTCGACACTGGAAGGAAAAATATGCTCCATCGCGAAGCATCCAAGAATTAATCAGAATGCAAGAGAGTTTAGAGGGCTCCCCAATTTTAAACCTAGCAAGGAATAATAGGGATATTATTCAGGAAAATAGCTTCTGGGAAATACGCAATGGCGAAATAGCCTTCTTTTGGGAGGATTCTTGGCAACAACTTCCCAAATTGGAAAGACCAGAATGCGCAAAATTACAAAGAAATTTTCAAGAACAGGGGAGGCTAACGGTTCACCACTACTGGTCGTAGGATAACAGAGACACAGACTGGAGGAGCTGGGCAAGAAGTGAAATAGAGAACATAGGGGAAGGGAATATTAATGCCAGCAACCTGCACAATATGTTAGATAAAAGGAAAATTAGGAAGGCAGAGGACAATGATAAGCTAAGATGGGGAAAACAAGGAGGGGGTAATTTCACGATCAAAGAGGCTTGAATATGTATCGAAGAGGTAGAACAGTTGGAAAAGGTAGCTTGGAACAGTAAGGCTTGGGATTCCCAAATTTGGCTGAAAATTAGAACCTTCCTCTGGCTGCTAATGCAAAGGAAGACGCTAACGTGGGAAAATCTCTGGAAGAAAGGTTTCAACGGCCTTTCAAAGTGCCCGCTCTACAACAGGGAAGAGGAGATCATGAACCATCTCTTCAACACTTGCGACTCAGCAGACACTCTGTGGAATTGGGTGGAAAACGTCATGCAACAAATAGACAGAACCAAAGATTCTATCTAGGAGACCATCGAGAAATGGAGAGGTAATTTCTCGGGCAACCAGAGAGTAAACACAATTTGGAAGATAATACCAGGGTTCATCACCTGGACTTTATGGAAAGAAAGAAATAGAAGGGTATTTGGTGACGAAACTAGAAATATCACCCATTCTTTCGAGACTATCAAGCAAAACATAAAACAACTGGTTATGGTAAAATGCAAAACAGATCAAAACGATAAAGCTACGGGCGGTGACTTACAAATTCTGAAAACCTTTGATCTGGATAGAGAAGCTGAAAGTTTGGCTGTAAGTCATCAACAGGAGCTCAGAACCACTCCAAGCCTCTGGAAGCGACCTCCACCCGGCTTCCTTAAGATGAAATTCGATGGAGCTTCGAGAGGCAACCCCGGTCTCGCTGGCATTGGAGGTGTTATCAGGAACAACGACGGGGAAATTATACATATCTACAGTAGAGCCTTAGGAGAAGGAACGAAAAATGAAATGAAATTCACAGCAATGGAGCAGGGTCTTAGAATTTTGTGAAGCCTTCGAGTGGGTGCTGCAGTAATTGAGGGGGATTCTCAGCTTGCTATCACAGCAGCCAAAAGAATGTATGCTGGAGCAAAGGCGAGTAAGGTTACGCAACACTGGCGATTAGAAAAATTAATAGAGAGCATAGCAGAACACTTGGGGTGGCTGAAAGGATTAGTCTTTCAGGAGGTACACCGCAAGGCCAACACTGTAGCAGACCACTTGGCAAACATCGGCATAGAGAACCCCACCAAGATTTGGGACAGTTGTTGGCAGGACGTCAGCTGCCCGGATTTAAAAAAGAATTGCACCCTAATCTTGAGGCAAGATTTAATGAGTGAAAGGTAGGTTCGGGCGAGCGAGGTTTGTCACGAGCATAACGGAATGATAATGATAATTGTGGATGCTAAGAAGGGTAGTAAAGGACTGCAGAAAAATGAAGGACAGACTGGACAAGAGCATTCAATGCTCAAGCAGGCGAAGGCAAAACTCAATGTAACTATGATCATGAAAGGCGAGCTAGTGCCATTTCGGGCGATGGGACACCTGGAGAAATACAGATATTATCAGGAACGGTGATCGCAAAGGAAATCCGCAAGATCTTCAATGGAATTCCAACCCATTAACTAGTAATTATGACAACCGGACAAGCCAACATTCGGGCAGTAGGCGAATTGGTTACGGTTCTTTTAGGAACTCCATCTATTTAAAGGGCAACACAGGCTTCAGAATGGTCATCAGTTCTGCAATCGGCAAGCAAATGAGTGGTTCCTATGTCCTCAAAGTGCATAGTGTTCAATTAGGTGCAGGAGGTAGTATGGCGAGTGGAGGAAGCAGGAATGCCTCGGCTAACAGAGAATTGAAAAGGGCTAGAGCTGCTTATGAGACCCACACCTCCCAGAAGGAGAAGCGGAAGATTGAAGAGTTAGAAGCCATAGTGAGCAAAGAAGAAAAGAGTCTGGACCAGCAGGAGGTGGGTAAGGAATTGGACTGGGTGCAAGACCCTGGCATGGTCACAATGCGGGCTACGCAATTCGTGAGAACCCAAACTGAAATGTGAAGAATGAAGACAATGCTAGCCAAAGCCATCAGCATGCAAGGGGACTATGCCAACCAGGTGTGTCAAGCCCAGCAGACACTTGCGGTTACTAACGAGGAACACACGACCATTCTGGAAGGGTTGGACTTCAAAATAAGCAGCATGGAACAGCAGCTCGACACAGTCTCGAAAAAACTTTTGGTTCTGATCAGTCTTCTGCGGCACACCATCAACGAGGATGGCTGCACTGCAGGGGAAACTTCGGAGGGGTTAAAAGACGCTCACCCAAATGCTCTTCCCTCGACTTCTCAGGCAGGCCAGGCCAAGGCATCAGCTGCGCAGGATAACTCCAAGAACTACATTGTTCTGGACACCTACTGATCCTCTGATATCTATTTTGTATGCTTTATGGCAGTCTTTTTTCTTGTTGCTTATGTCTAAGGCTCTATGGTTGGTTTTTGAAAGGGGCTACTCTTCTACGGCTCTTTGACCTGTATGTTTTCGAATGGATGAAGGGTTATTTTGTAAGATCCCCATTCCTCTGCTGCCCTGCGTGGTATGCTCTGGGGTTCAATGGTTATAGATATGGATAGCATTAAGTAGAAGGAGGTCTATTACTACTCTGACAATTTTTTGTATACTATGTATTTTCATCTAATATAACAAAGCTGATTTACACAAAAAAAAAGTTATAAAGGAAAAATTCATGTGGGTCGTGTTAAGTGAAACCACCGTGCATCTAGTTTAAGCATACCTTTTTTAAAGCAAAGGGATTTTTATTTCAAAGGTGTTACATGTCATAAGATTTTATATAAAGTTTTGAGTGGAGTAATTTATGTGTGTGAGAGATAGGGGGGTTGTTATAAAGATTTTTTGTTAGTAGAGGTTCATAAAGTTTAAAAGAAGGGATTTGTTAAAATTCTAATTTTTTATTTTTTATATAAAAAAAAATAAAGAGTTTATTATAAGGTGGATCATAAAAGTTTTAAGGGAAGTTTTTTTTGAAGATGGCTTTATCTAGTTTCCAATCGTAGTTTACACCATTAACATGGAAGAATTATGACATGTGGGCCATTAAGATGGAGACCATATTAAAGGCTCATGATGTTTGGAAGTATATCGGGGTTGGATTTCCTAAACCTAAGGATGAAAAATAAGAACAAGCCATCACACATGCAGAGAGGTAGCAATTAAGGATACACAAAAAGAAGAATACACAAGAATTGCAGCTTATCCAACAAGGAGTGTACCAAGAAGTGTTCCAGAAGACTATAACAATGTCTTTAGAAAAGACAACATGGGAGACTTTGGAGATGAGCTATAAAATTATGACCAAAGTCAATATTGTTAAGTTGCATAATGCTAGGAGAGATTTTGAAAATTTGCAGATGAAGGAAACATAGGATATCGATTCATTCATGAATCAGGTTTTGACTATTGTAAACTAGTTAAGAATTATTCACGATGACATAGAAGATAAAATAGTGGTTGAGAAGGTCCTTGGATCTTTGTATACCAAATTTTATGTTGTAGTAGTAGCCATAGAAGAAGCCAAGGATTTGGCAATGCTAATAGTTGATGAATTAATGGGATCACTTCTATCCCATGAGGTGAGGATAGACAAAAATAAGGATTCCACCTTATAAACTGCTTTTAAAAGTCATGTTTCTATCTCAAGAGATAGAGGTCGAGGCAAATATAGACTGAGAGGTAGAGGAAGAGGTGGAAGAAATGGTGGTCAAAGAGATGGTAGAGAAGAGCATGAATAAAAAAATGGAAGCAATAGCAAAATCTTCAACAACAATCAAAGAGTCGACAAATCAAAGGTGAGAAGTTATTGTTGTAATAATTTTGGTTGCTATGCACATGATTGTAGAAAGTGGTTATTGAGCAAGGAAAATAGAGAGCTAAAGTAACTACAGAGAATATTGACTCCATGTTCCTAGATTTCCATACCATGCATGAACCTTCTGATAATTATTGGCTATTAGAAAGGGGTTACAGTAACCACATGACAGGCAACAAGAATTTGGTTGCAAATCTGGATCAATCTGTGAAGGCAGAGGTAAAATTGGGCACTGACAAGACCGTGGATGTATATGAAAAAGGAGTGGTCAACATATTGACCAAGTAGGGGGAGCCTAAGAAAATCTCAAAGGTATATTATGTCCCTAGTCTCAAACATAATATGATAATTGTTGGTCAGTTGATGAAGAAAGGATACAAAGTTATGTTTTGGGGACAAGAGTGTATATGACAAGTCTCTAACACACAACTGATAGCAAAGGTGCAAATGACGAGGAACAAACTCTTCAATCTAATCATGAATTATAGAGATTAGGTTAGTTCATATACGGTTGCATGTATGATGGTTATTGGTTATGGCACTTTCGACTTAGACATTTGCATTTCCCTAGTTTAATATTGTTGCAATAGAAACATATGGTTAAAGGATTACCTCCCATCAAACCTTCTAGTACTTGTGAGTGTTGCACCTTGGGAAAGAATGTTAACTTGTAGGAAGAAAAGGCTTCATTTGACTTATGCCTTAGTCAAATGGAGAAATTCAAATTTCCACATCAACAAGATGACTTGAGTTGGAGTTAGCAGGGGTGACATGGTCAAGTCACTTAGTTAAGTTAGTGAATTCAAGTTTGTGGGCAATAATTAGAGTTTTGCATGAGTTGATTTCTAAGATCTACCAATATAGTGCAGCTATAGTTGGTGAAACTTAGTTATATGATCTCTAGTCATGAATAGAGTCAGTAGGAGTTCAGTTGAGTAGTTGCAACTATTTTTAACTCATTGGTCTTTGAGCTAACTATACAATTTACTAAAATATCCTTAGTCATGCATGGAATTTGAATTTCCTAGTTGAGGTGATGGAAAAGGAACATTGTAATTATCAATTGTATACTAGTTGAGTGTACAGGTTTTGCATTGAAGCAGATAATAAATTCCCCTATGATTTTTGCAAGGAAATAGGGAATTATCCTATCGTTTAGGAGCTAATTTCCTCAGGAATTGTGCAAGGAAATAGGAGGAAGGTTCATGCCTATTTTGACTAAGTGTTGGTCAGAGTGGGTAGAGAGGAGGAGATCAGTATTGTAGTGCAGGTTGAGCTTCAAGGATTGACATTGTCATTGTAATAAAAGAAACGAGGGTTTTCTTCTCATATATATTCTCATCTGACGTAATAAAACAAAGGAGGGTTTTTTCCCATTTGGGTTCCCTAGTAAAATTTTTGTTCTTTTGATTGAATGATTGCATGTGTTTCTATTGTTAGTTTTTCTTCCACATAATTTAGTAGAAGATATTTGTGTCTTTTGATTTCAGTGTGATTTTATTAGCAACTACAAATTTCGAGTTATTTCTACATGGTATCAGAGTTATTGAAACTTACGTAGAAAATATATTCTCAATCATCTCTTAAAGAAATATCGAATAATAGATTTGTGGTGCAGGTATTTCTTTAGTGCAAGACCAATGCCTTTCTATGGATTGAGGCTTCAATATGCATTTAAGGGAACTTAAAATTTCATATATTGGAATGATAGAATGGAAGTTATGCTGGATGACAATGGAGTATTGGAGTACACACAAACTAATATTCCAAAACCAATAACATCAAATGCACAAAATCCAGCCCAGTGGAAGAAAGATTCAACAAAATCCCAAAGGGAGTCAGAGATCATGTGGTTTCGAGTTTGCATGGCAAGCATATTTCTTATGCAATGTGGGAAACCCTCACAGATCTATTCAAAAGAAGCAGGGATGCTAGGAAATTGGCATTGAAAGATAAGCTTTGGAACATTTAAATGCAGAAAAATAAAACTATTGTTAAGTACCTATCCAGATTCGCTCAGGTTAGAGATGAACTTGGAGGAGTAGGAGAGATTATGCCACCATCTAAGCTCGTGAGCCTAACACTTCTTGGTCTTCTGAAGTTTTGGCATAATTATCAAGATTCAGTTAATAGAAGAGTCAAGCTCCCAAATTAGGATAGATTTTGGTTTGAATTCGTACAAGATGGAGTCTCATCCAGATCTGATGATGAAGAAGACTTTTCTCTAGTTGGAAAAGGAAAGAGTACAATGCAAGAAGTCCCAAGGCAAGATAGAATCCAGATAGAACCATGGTGAGAAGAAACACCTCAGTAAAATTAAATAATTTCATTGCCATGAGTATGGTCACTATGTAGCCAAGTGTCCAGATAAGAAATCTAGTAAGAAGCCTATAGGAGTAGTAAGAGGAGATGTTCTCACATCGAAATTAGAGTTTTATTTCACCCTAATTACTTGCATGGAAAGAGAAGTAAGTGGGAGTGAATGTCTCTTGGACTATGGTGCTTCATTTCATATGATAGGAAATAAGGAGTTCTTCAGCAGCTTAGAGGAGAAGGACCTACAATTACCCATAGAGCTTGGAGATGATGAGAGATATAGTACCAAATTGATTGGGACTATCACCTTTAAGTTGGAGTCAAGCTCCCATCTTCTCCTAAAGAATGTAATGTATGTGCCTGGCCTGAAGAAAAATATAATTTATGTAGTTGTACTTGAAGACAAAGGATATGATGTGGTGTTTAGTAGAGGGAAGGCATATCTAAAGCATGTTACTATTGGAAAAGTAAAAAATATTGGTGTTCTAGTTAAAAATATCTGTAAGATAGAGGTAGATTTCACCATGTATGTAACTATAACTCTAGGAGTGAGGTGGGGCGATGTAAAGCCTTAGTCCCATAATTGCAAATATTTGGGTAGGGTCCATAACACAGTAGCAATAGTTGCGGTATACTCTTCTCATGGATCATTACCTTTGTTGTAGGGGCCCACAATATTCATTAGAAGAAGGATTAGTGCCACTTAACGCAGTCAGATCTTGAGAAATAGTTGTAGGCTAGTTGTAGTAAGATATTGAGGGGCGTAGAGTAGTGTTGATAGCAGTGCATGAGGCACAATACAAAATCAACAAAAACAAATGTTTCCCAATGGAAAGTGCAAAGTCTAGTAGTAGTTAGAGACTTAGGAGACAGTTGCAGGACAGAGACATAGTTGATTCAATTGGAATATTTTGGATACTTCTCATTTAGAGCAACAAAAACAACAATCACAAGGAGTGTTAGTTGAATTGCAGTGAAGATGCAAAGTTGGAAGTAGTAGAGTTGTATAGTGCAGTGTCAACAACGTCACAGATGCAACATGGTTCAGATACAACCAATAATAGATGAATCAGAGGTAGCATAATGGTTGATGGATAGTGGAAGGTAGTTATAGTTTTCAGGCATCACCAGTGAGGATTTACGTTGTTCGAAATCGTTTTCTTGCTAAGAGGGAGTGTTAAATTGTAGCAAGAAAGACTTCATTTGACTTTTTCCTTATTCAAATGGAGAAATTCAAATTTCCGCATCAACAGGATGACTTAAGTTGCAGTTAGCAAGAGTGAAATGGCCAAGTGAATTAGTTAAGTCATTCAATTCAAGTTTGTGGGCAAGAAGTAGAGTTGTGCATGAGTTGATTCCTAAGGTTTAGCAATCTAGTGGAGTTGTATTTAGTGAAACTCAATTATCTTAGTTCTAGTCATGAATAGAGGTAGTAGGAGTTCAGTTTACTAAAACTATTCCTAGGCATGCATGGAATTAAAACTGCCTATTTGAGGTGGAGGAAAAGGCACATTGTAGTTATTAATTGTATACTAGTTGAGTGTACATGTTTTTCATTCAATCATAAGATCAATTCCTAAAGGATTTGTGCAAGGAAATAGGGAATTCTCTTATCTTTTAGGAGCTAAATTCCTTTGGAATAATGCAAGGAAATATGAGGAAGGCCAAGGCCTTTGGATAAGTGTTGGTTAGAGCAGATAGAGAGGAGGAGATTAGTCTTGCAATGTAGATTGAGCTTCAGGGATTGAAGTTGTCATTATAATAGATCTATATTCTCATATGGAATATTACAAATAGAGGAGAGGTTTTTTGCAGTTGGGTTCCCCATCAAATATTGTGTTCTTGTGATTGAATGATTTCATGGGTTTTTATTGTTAGTTTTCCTTCTGCAAAATTTAATAGAAGATATTTGTGTCTTTTTATTTCAGTGTAATCTTGTTATAAACTGCAAATTTCGAGCTATTTCCATGAAGCAACACCATGAGAGTTTTATAAAAGGAATTGCATACAAATAAAATCCACCACTACAAATGGTTCATACATACTTATGTGGACCTATGAGGATGTATTCAATTGGTGGAAGTTTTTTAATTCCTCACTTTTATTGATGATTTTAGTAGAAAGACATAGGTTTATTTCCTGAAGCAAAAGTTTGAAACTTTTGCAAAATTCAAAGCCTTAGTAGAGAACCAAAGTGATCAAGAGATCAAGGTATGGAGATCAGATCGTGGTGGAGAATATGATTCGAAGGTATTCCACACTTACTAAAAATAATATGGAATTACAGGAAGTTTACAACTAGATACACACCGTAGTAGAATGGTGTAGCAGAGAGAAAGAACATGGCAAGAAGCATGTTGAAAGGAAGAAACTTGTCAAATGAGTATTGGGAAGAAGCAGTTGCATGCATTATTTATGTGATAAACAGATCTCCTACAAAGAGTGTGATGAGAAGAGTGCCATAAGAAGCATGTTCAAGTATGTATTGCTATGTATCTCATCTTAGAGTGGTTGGATGTGTAGCATATGCACATGTTCCTAAAGCATTAAGAGGAAAGTTGGATTTATTGGTTATAGTGCCTAATCAAAAGCTTATAAGTTATATAACCTTGTTACCGAGAAGTGTATAATCAATGGAGATGTCGTGTTTGAAGAACACGAGTCATGGAATGGGACCGTAGACAAAATAGTTGATGTAAAAGTATCACTCATGGAAGAAGAGGATGTAGCAGAAAAAGAGTAGCGATAATTACAAGAGAAGACACAAATCAAAGTCACGCCAGTAAGGACTCCAAGAAATTCTGAGCAACATGGATTTTCAAGAAAATCAACAAATCGAAATTCTCCCAACAATCAATTAAGTGATGAATTAAGCAATGGTAAGAGAAAAATGAGAAGTTTACAAGATATTTATGATGATTTGGATGTTAGGTCATATTTTTCATTGTTTCCAATTAAACCTTCATCATTTGAGGAATATATCAAAGATGAAAATTGGGTGAAATCTATGGATGAAGAATTAGAAGCTATTGAAGAGAATGATACTTGGGATTTGGTTGGTTTTCCAAAAGATAAAAATCTCATTGATGTGAAATGGGTGTACAAGGCAAAGGTGAATGAGAAAGGGGAAATTTACATATTTAGATCAAGACTTGTAGAAAAAGGGTTCTCCCAACAACAAGGAATATATTTTGGAGAAACATCTTCTCCGGTAGCCAAATTGGATAATGTAAGAGTAGTCTTAGCAATAATAGCTTAGATAAAGTGGAAAGTGTATTAGATGGATGTGAAATCAACCTTCTTGAATGGAATTCTTAAAGAAGAAATCTATATTCAACACCCTCCAGGTTATGAAGTTGAAGGTCAAGAAGATAAGGTTTACAGATTGAAGAAAACGCTCTATGAAATGAAACAAACACCAAGAGCCTGGTATATCAGAATTGACAGTTATATGATCAAGAATGGATTTTGCAGAAGCAACATTGAACCTACCTTGTACACAAAGGTAGATGAACATGGATGAATTTTGATTGTTTTCTTGTATGTTGATGGCATAATTTATATTGATGATCTTAAATTTGATGAATTTAAAGCAGCAATGAAGAAGAATTTTAAATGAAGGATCTTGGTCTTATGAAATAGTTTCTTGGCATAAAATTTGAGCAATCAAAGAAATATATTTTTATTTGTCAAAATAAGTATGCTAAAGAATTGTTGAAAATATTTAGGATGGAAAATTGTAAACCTGCTCCTACACTAGTAGAAAAAGGTACGAAGTTAAGTAAGGATGATGAAGGATCATGTATCAATCCAACTCTATTCAAAAGATTGGATGACTACCTTGTGTATCTCACAGTTACAAGACTAGATATTATGCAAGGAGTTAGTTTGATTTCTAGATTTATGGAGACTCCAAAAGACTCACATTGGAGGCATACAAAAGAATTTTGAGATACTGTTGGCATGGCGAATTTTCTCTATACCAACAAGAGGAAGTAACCTGATCACAGACCCCAATTAGATCTGCTTTCATTTGGGATGGCTAGCTCCAACGGGTTTTAAAGGATCCCGTAAACTGTTAAAGGTGTTGAGATATTGCTTCCTTAAGGTAGACTTCAATTGAATCAACAATAGAAAGAGCTAACCTATATGTATCAAATCCTATCTACACTACTTCTCACTACTTAAGCTAGTCCTAACTATCCTAATCTATCCTGCAAGAGCATAACAAAAAGATTTTAAACATCATATATAGATTCCAAGTCCAAATGAATCAATTACTGGTTCAATAAGAACAAGGTTGTATCAAATCCTAATTGCAATACAATTACCTATACAGGAATATACATTAATTTCTTTACAAATAACACTTGCAACTGATGTCTAACAAAGTCTTGAATCAACAACCTTTCATGAATTAACAATGCTTGAATTATACTCAAATAACCAGGAATAACCATGAACTGCTCGTTATCAATATGCACAATGCAAATCAAATTTATCTTTATGCCAACAACAACACATTGATTCTAAACATATAAGAGAAAAAGAAAATAAATTTGAAACAACAGGCTCCTTCTTAAACCAAACAAACTTCTTTATTCACAATAAATCAAAGTTGTCGTCTCCAAACAAAAATCCCCCATCTCTATCCTGAGGTAATACTTATATCAACTGGAAATGACTCTCAGTCTTCCCTTAGCCTTTCGCCTTTCCCCTCTTCTTTTCAACATACAGATTAGAATACACAGATGTAGAACAATCGGTGTCACTGCTGACACGTAGAAGGCATTTCCTGTGGAAATGAATACATGTTGATTAGGAGAGGATGACTATGTGTCATCTCGTCATGATGAAACCTAGGGCAATTTCACTTTTGGAATACACAGGCAACGCGTGGGACTCGACCGAAATGCCTAAGGCTGCCTCTTTAAATGACATATCTGCATATATGGACTCTTTGGATTTCCTCATGCATTTTTTTTACTCCTCGCTTGCAGAGATAATTAACATTAGTTTTATGATTATGAAACAACACAACATGATCACACACAAACCTTGCATTCAGCCACAGTTTCTATTTAATCTTACAACTTAGAGCAACTATAATTGTCAAACCACCTAACCTTGCTGTGACACGTATTCTCATTGCCCCTAATATTCAATTTTACTCAAGGATTACCTTAACAATGTTTTCAGGATAGACCTATTCATTTTACGGGATTTTCCCTTAAAAACTTGGACCACAACGTTTCATTGCAATACAAAGGAAAACACGGGAAATCCCGTGGCCGGGCCATAAGGCCAGACTTGAAATCGTATACACCCAGGCCTATAGTTATCACTGGGTCTGCTTAATCGCATCACGCCTTATGTTTAAATGCTAAACTCTGCTGATTGTGATAAGCGATTGGGGAGGGGGGGAGCGGATCCGAAATATATGCATCATGTTTAATGATCCTGACGGGTCCGAAATGTGAGACTTCCCTTTGAAAATATCGACCTCAATACTTTTCAAAAAACACAGGAATATACGGGAAAACCCAAGTCCGGCCATAGGGCCAAACTTGAAATATTATATACCCAGATTCATAGTTGTTGGCGGGTCTGGAATATCACAGCGCACCATATATATAACCCTTAGGTTTTGCCGATTGTGATAAGCGATTGGGGAAGCGGACCTGATAATGTATGTATTGTAGTTGATATTTTTGTCGGGTCCGCTATATCGCATCGGCCTTATGGCTCGGCTTTGACTCTCACCGATTGCGATATGGTCTCGGAGCCGATATATATGAAATATGGTTAATAATGTTGTCGTGTCCGTAAGGCAGCGGTGTGCCTTATATAAAATCCCCAGACCTCGCTAATTACGATAGGCGATATGGTTCTCGACCTGATATATATAAAATATGGTTAATAATGTCGTCGGGTCTAGAGTATAACAGTGAACATCATGCCTTAATGTTGATTCTAATAGGAGAAAACGGGTGATTTTGTGCATGTTTTGTGAAGTATTTTCGCTGTAAAGTGTTATGATGGAAATAATGATGCGATTGAAGGTTTTGTGTGTTGAAAAAGTCTCGATGAGGATGTGAATGAAGGGCTTAGAGAGGGTGATAGATGAATCATGAGGCAGGGATTTATTAAAGGGGCCTTAACCATTTAAAAATTGAAGATTCGACTTGGGAAAGAGTTAAAATCCCTGGGATAAAATAGATCATTCAGAGGGGTGCAAGATCAAATTCTAGGGGACCCATTCAAAATTGCTACCAGGGAAAATTTTAATAGGGTGGTTGTTGTGGCCACAACAAATGGCAAACCGCTGGGCGAACTAATTATCTGTGTTTCCAAATAAACCTTGGATCAATAGAACATCAGGGTGTTAAGATAAAGTTGAAATGAAAACTATACAGATGGACAGACATGGGTTCCACTTCAACGTTAATTGCTTTAGGTGGGATAAAGACAAATAGCTTCTACTTACTGATAGAGGCATTCTCCAATGGTAATATTATGGAATTTATTGACCTTCCTTTACCTATTTCCGACTTTCAAAAATCCTTTCGGGGCCATCACTGGTCTGTCAATACCTGTTTAGGTGTGTACATCAGATCTTTATTGCTCATGAAACTTGATGTAGATATGATTTTCCGCACTTTATATGAGAATTTCAGTGCTATATCTTCATATGATTGAATGGGGCGTAGTCATGGACCATTCCATATTTTTAAACTGATTAAGCAAGGTTGACCTTGCTGTGTCAACCGGTACTCTGAGCCCAGCAACAATCCTTACTTTAACCGACTTCCCAAACAACCTGTCCTTCCAGATTGGCACAAGAACTTGACATTTCATTTTCTTTTAAATAAGTCCTTCCAGTTTCAGGCACAAGGACTAAAGCACAATTGGATTTTCCACATGGTATATGACAGTGAGTTTAGCCCATGAAAGGAGATTTACTTGTAGATGACAGGTATTAGAGAATTTAGTGTGGTGGATGGGAGTAATGGAGAATAACTACAAACCTTGTAGGCAAGCATAGGCTAGGTCTGAGTGTGATTTATTTAAAATGCAACATTCCTCCATGCTAGTCCAGCTGTACTTACACATTTTTCGTTTTATAAAGATGCCCCTACATGCTCCAGGTATCCAAGTTATCAATAGATCTTGTCTAGTTCTCAACAGATGCTAATGAGTGGCTTCGGTTTGAATTCCACCTCTAATTTTCCAGTCCTCATGGGCTCATTGAAATTTGTTTTAGTTGCAAGGTAATGATGGTTTTAGGATCAGCAGACTCATCAACAGGTTAATGAAGGAGGCAAAAGCTGAAGGTGGCGAATAGGGGCAATCTGAAAAGGGTAAAAATGAGTCTGGAGGATCGAAATCAGTTGGTTGAAAATGACTGCAATTCAAAACAGAAGGAAAATAAACTTTGCAGAAAAACAATAAATGAAAAGATGGAAATGTAACTAAACTAACAACAAAATAAAATGAATTCTAACCTACTTAGGAGGTAACCACCACATGGTGGCTACTGGAAGTATCTCTTCAGATGTTGGCCATTAACAGGGAGTTTTTCAGTTTCTCCCTGTAAG
>APFE030265489.1:0-30523 GCA_000404065.3 Pinus taeda | reverse complement strand
TGTTGATTTGGGGCATGACCCAAAAGATCCAAAGGGTGTCAAGGCCCTTATAAAGAAAAAGGAGGATGATATAGCTGCATTAAGGAGGCAGGAAAAATTGCCTCCTACTATCCATCCTGACACAACAGAGCTTGTCCAAGAAAAACAGGTGGATAACGCTATGGAATTACTCCTGGTCATGAACCAGAGGATACTGCAGATGGAGGCAGAATTGGAAAAAGCCATGCAGGACAAGCAAGGGGAATCTGCCTCCCAGCCACCACAGACCTCAACAAACCTCCAATCTGCCCCTCCAGCACAAATAACAACAGCCCCTCCTACTGCTCCAGCACCTACCACAGCCACATCAGCAACTGGAGCAACTGTGGAAGCCACAGCAGCAGAAGAATCGAGCCTGAGCATGGAAGAATTGATGAAGGCCGTCAAAGAGTTGGAGGGCCAAGTCACAGAAATAAATGCTGCCAAGGAAAAACTGGCCAAGCTGGAGGCCAATTATGACAAGTCAAAAATGACTGTGGCAGAAAAGCAGAGGGAAATAAAGGCCTTGGTGGCCAAAGTAAAAACTCTAGAGAAGGAGTTGATGCTGGGCAACACCCTAGCAGAAATAAAAAGGATTGTTTGGGCCAAGATTTGAAAATCTATGCAGGACCAATGGAGGTCCATTCAAGCCATTTTTGAACAGATAGAGCTGATAGAAATAGGTCACATAGAGATTCAGAGAGCCAGGACAGCCCTGGGAATAATGCCTGAGCAGGCCAACAAAATGATTCACTTCCTCAATAACCGCACTAGGGAAGAACTGGTTGCTTTACAAATAGCCAGCAGGACAGAGGCAATCCTCACTGCCAAAAAGGTACTAACATTGAGGAATTTCACCCAGAAACTAGAGAGGAAGTGCCAAGAAATGAAGGAAGAAATAGATGAGTTCAGAGCCAAAATGGCTATTTTGCAGGACAAAGGACTTCCAAGCCTAATAACTGGTACAGGACAGCTGCTGCCATATAAGCAATATATGACAAGGGTCGATAACTATGTAGAAAACCAGATCACAGCCTCCAGCAGCTCCACAGAAGAAACAGGGCCTCCATCTGGGCAGAGCCTCTATGACAAGCTGGAGAATCTATTCTTCATAGAACATGAGATTAATCATCTATTTGAGGTGCCTCCCAATATTTATAGACTTACAGAGGCAGATGAGACAGTGGTAAAGATGAGAAGACATCAGTTACCCCCGGCTGATTGGTGGCAAGCAATGTTGGAAATTTTGCCTAGATAAATCCATTTTGCTTGTTTACCTTTTTGATACAGGTCAGCAGATACAGGTCAGCAGAAACAGGTCAGCATGACAGGTCAGCAGAACATGCCAGCACACAGGTACAGCAAGCAGCATACAGGTGACTCAGCAATCCACTCAAATATCACGCCAAAATGAACGCAGCATTTAAAGCACTGCTACCGCCTATTTTCTACAGCCAAAAGTCAAATCTGTCTGACAAAGGAATGTCGGCTATCTCAGCCTTTAAAGTTACATTTATGTATCATTTACTTTTTGTAAGACAGTTGGTGGGGCAATTTATTGCACCATAACTCTCCACTAAGATATTTTCATACCCTATTTTTGTATATATATCCCCTCAGATAACGCATTGAGGGTCGGTTGTAATAGAATTCCTTCTGAAGAGCTCTGATGTATATTGAAGACTTTTGATAATAAAATTGCTGATGGAGATTGCTGGTGTCAATACTATCTGAGATGGATATGTAGAAGCTCTGTGTTGATGTAGAATTCCTGTGTCATCTGCTGAACCAATAAGTTTCTTCTAACTGTGTATGTGTTTCTTGTTATTTCCACAATTTCATGTTTCCATAATCTTGGTAAATAGAGAAAAAGAATAGCCTAGGATTTGGTCCGAACACCCTTGCTCAATCTCTATTTTCTAAATATGTTTTCTGCTGGATTAGCCATAGATATGAATTCTTAACTGCTCATATTTCAACTTATCCTAACATGGTGAATACTGTTTAAGAATTCTTAACTGCTCTTAAGCATTACTTTCATGTTTTTTTTATTAGCATAGTGAAAGATTCTTAATTGCCTCTCACTTACTAATTCTTCCACCATTTCACCAACCAATCTGATATATTGCTTTCACACATGCCTAACTTGCTCTGCAGCAACACTTTGTCTACACATATCAATTTCCTAAAGCGCAAATATCTCAACTCCATTGCCCAATGGAACAAACTGTCCAGTAAGTCTGTATTTCAGTTCTAAAGGGAATCATCAACCCACCAAAACCAAACAAACAGTACATCATAACTAGTCTAAAACACTCATCAAATAAAGCTAAACTATAAAGAGAGAGCCCTCTCTGGTTACAGGTAGACTAGGACCTGCAGCCAAAAGATTGGTTAGTGGTTACCTCGGCAGCCATTCCCTTGGGAGTCAAAGGGAACAACCTGAGTGTTAACACTAACTATTCTAATCAATCATGCAGGAGCATAACAAAAAGAGGTTAAACATCATATATAGATTCCAAGTCCAAATGAATCAATTACTAGTTCAATAAGAACAAGGTTGTATTAAATCCTAATTGCAATCCAATTACTTATACAGGAATATATATTCCTTTCCTTACAAATAACACTTGCAACTAATGTTTAACAAAGTTTCGAATCAGCAACCTTTCATGAATTAACAATGCTATTGAGTTATATTCAAATAACTAGGAATGACCATGAACTTCTTGTTATCAATATGCACAACACAAATCACATTTACCTTTATGCCAGCAAAAACACACTGATTCTAAACATATGAGAGAAAAGGAAAATAAATCTGAAACAACAGGCTCCTTCTTGAACCAAATAGACTTCTTTATTCACAATAAATCAAAGTTGTTCTCTCCAAACAAAAAGCCACCGTCTCCTAACTGGAGGTAATACTTATATCAACTGGAAAAGACTCTCGGTCTTCCCTTAACCTTTCGCCTTTCCCTTGTTCTTTTCAACATACAGATCAGAATACACAGATGTAGAACAATCGGTGTCACTGCTGACACATAGAAGGCATTTCCTATCACTGGAGCGCTTCATTTCTTGGGGAAATGAATAGATTTTGATTAGGAGAGGATGAATGTGTGGCATCTTTTCATGATGAAACCTGGGGAAATTTCACTTTCCGCATACACAGGCAACGCGTGGAACTCGACTGAAACGCCTAAGGTTGCCTCTTTAAACAACATATCCGCATATATGGACTCTCCGGATCTGCTCATGCATTGTTTTTACTCCTCGCTTGCAGAGATAATTAACATTAGTTTTATTATTATGAAACAACACAACATGATCACACACAAACCTTGCATTCAACCACAAATTCTATTTAATCTTGCAACTCAGAGCAACTAAAATTGTCAAACCATCGAACCTTGTTGTGACATGTATTCTCGTTGCCCCTAATATTCAATTTTACTCAAGGATTGCCTTAACAATGTTTTTAGGATAGACCTATTCATTTTACGGGATTTTCCCTTGAAAACCAAGACCACAGCCTTTCATCGCAATGCACAAGAAAATACAGGAAAACCCGCAGCTGAGCCATAAGGCCGGACTTGAAATGGTATACACCCGGGCTTATAGTTATTGTTGGGTTCGCTTAATCACGTCGCACCTTATGTTTAAACGCTGAACTCTGCCAATTGCGATAAGTGGTTTGGGGGGGAGCGGACCTGAAATATATGCATCATGTTTAATGATCCCGGCAGGTCCGAAATGTGAGATTTCCCTTTGAAAACCTTGACCTCAATACTTTTCGAAAAACACAGGAATATACGGGAAAACCTACGTCCAGCCATAGGGCTGGACTTGAAATATTATATACCCGGATTCATAGTTGTCGGTGGGTCTGGAATATCACAGCGCACCAAATATATAACCCCTGGTGTTCGCCAATTGCGATAAGCGATTGGGAAAGAGGACCCGATAATGTATGTATTGTAGTTGATAGTCCTATCGGGTCCGTTATATCGCATCGGGCTTATGGCTCAGTTTTGACTCCCACCGATTGCGACATGGTTCTGGACCCGATATATATGAAATATGGTTACTAATTGTTTAGAGAATTTTCGGCGAAATCACATAGATAATGTCGTCGGGTCTGGAAGACAGCGATGCACCTTATATAAAAGCCCCGAACCCCGCAAATTGCGATATGCGATATGGTTCTAGACCCAATATATATAAAATATGGTTAATAATGTCGTCGGGTCCGGAGTATAACAATGAACATCATGCCTTAGTGTTGACTCCGATAGGAGAAAAGGGGTGATTTGTGCATGTTTTGTGAAGTATTTCCACTGTAAAGAGTTATGATGGAAATAATGATGCGATAGAAGGTTTTGTGGGTCGAAAAAGTCCCGATGAGGATGTAAATGAAGGGCTTAGAGAGGGTGATAGATGAATCATGTGACAGGGATTTATTAAAGGGGCCTTAACCATTTAAAAATTGAAGATTTGACTTGGAAAAGAGTTAAAATCCCTGGGATAAAACAAATCATTCTGAGGGGTGCAAGATCAACTTCTAGGGGACCCATTCAAAATTTCTACCAGGGAAAATTTTAATAGAGTGGTTCTTGTGGCCACAATAGATACATAGCAAGAACTACACATTGTGGCATACTTTATGTAAGAATAGAGAAGAAATATTTGGTTGGATATGTTGACAATGATTTTGTAGGAAGTTTGGACGATATGAAGAGCACTTTTGGTTAGGTGTTTCATCTTGGTTTAGGTGTGATATCACGGGAATCTAAGAAGCATCATATTGTGACACATTCATCAACAGAAGAAGTATATGTAGCAACGACATCAACAACATGCCAAGCTATATGGTTACGAAGAGTTTTAGATAGGCTTCAACAGAAACAACAAGGATCAACAACAATCTATTGTGATAACACCTCAACCATTGCACTATCCAAGCATAGCATGTTTCATCAAAAGAGAAGGCATATTGATACAAGATATCATTTTATTAGAGAAATTATGAGCAATGGAGAATTTTATTTGAAGCCTTGTAAATCGAGTGATCAGTTGGTTGATATATTCACTAAGGCATTATCAAAAGATGTATTTAAGTTTCATAGAGGAAACTTAGGTGTTGTAAGCCTAGCTGAGACTTAGACCAGTATGCATATTTGAGTTACCATGAGTCATGTCTTAGTTTAGAGGTAATAACTAAGGGGCAGGGTTAAAGATAGCTAATTACTCCCGCGTGCAAAGTTGTTTAAATTTAGAGTGTCAGTTAATTAAGTCAACTGTGAATGAGTTCGATTTCAGTCTTGTTTTGGTAAATTTGAATTTAGAGTGTGTGTGTGTGTATGTTGAATTTATTTTGAGTGAGCCGCTAGTCGAAATAGTATAACTACCCCTCACCAAGTTCATTGTAATCATCAAGTTTTGTTTGATCAATAGAAGAGTTGCAACTCATGTGTGTTTTGTGTGTGTGAATTTTGTGTCTTTCATCCCCTTCTTTTCCAACACTAATTGATTATTTTACAAAGTCACCATATCCACCCACTCAAACCCTTGAACTTAAGTTGATTGTAGATTCCCAAAATATTTTGGGAAGTGATGAACATGGGCGAGGTCAATTATTTGACCTCTCCAATGTCTGTTTGATCCCAGAATATTCCAGGAATCCACAATTAGGTTTCCCACTCAAACTGCCATGAGGCACCATTGCTTTGAGAAGTCAATGTGCTAAAAGGGTAGTATCAAATAAAATAATTTCTTAATAGTTAATTTGTTAGACAATTGTGCTTGGTGAAGTCACAAAAACTTATTTATTAATTTATTTTTTTTGAAAGCGTTAACTTTATGCAAAAACTTTAGAGTTATGTGGACCAGGTAATTGGGATGATAGAAGTTCGATATTTTTATTTTATTCTTAAATAGTGGAGAACTCAAGAAAAATAGTTTATTTATAGGAGATTGCAAACAATAAGATAATAGGGAGATATAAGGAGAAAGAAAAAAAAGAGATAAAATTATTTTGTAAAGGTATTTTCTTTATTGTTATTATTGGGATGATGACATATAGTGACAGGGGGAGTAACATTGACAACATAGAGTTGAGCCAGAGAACATTGCATTTTTACTGGAGTGCCCATTATAATAAGAGAACCGAAGGCTTTGATATCGCAAAAATACATGGAAACATTACGAAAGTGTCTATTGAAGCAGGAGAACATAAACAAGACATGGACTCTACAATTTTCCTAAGTAATATAGTAAAGCTAGTTGAAGAAATTGTAGAAGAAAATAATGATTTGGAAGAATATACATATACATATGTCGAGGATAAAATTGAAACCACATTTGCAGCTACAATAATAGGTAAGAAGAACGTATTAGTGAATGTTGAAATTGATTATCAAGCTAAGTTATCTTTTATTAAAAGGTGGCTTGCAATGCCTAAGTATAATAAAGATGAAAGTGGTTATGGAAAAACTAGTATGACTACACCAAAAGATGAAAGGGAAAGATAAAGCCATCCATCAAATTTGTTGAATCAACTAAAGTAGCAGAAGAGATGGAATAAAATAAAAATGTTTTTGATATTATAGAAAGTGACAGAAAAGTTCAATTAGCAGCAGTTGAGATACAAGTAGACGTAAAAAATAAATTGTATAAAGAAGACGAGGACATGTTGAAGGAGATGACCAAATTAAAGTTGAAGCTACAAAAGAAGAAAAGATATACGAAACATAGAGTTTGGAGCACAAGGAAGAAAAAACTTATACAACATAGAGATGAGGACAACCTCCATGATCTGGATTGGATCATTATAATTTTATTTCATCCATCTTGATGCTTTTAAATTGGAAAAAGTGGAGGAATCAACTCACATGATTATTTTTATTGATGGGACACAGTTTGGCAAATTGGGGTATGAAACCTTTTGGGAGCATTTTAAGGCATCAATTGACTTTTTTTTAGGTAGACCCTTTTTGCGTTACTACGTCACTTTTTTATTATTATGCAAAATTTATGCCACTCATAAGTTGACCATCATGCTTTCAGCACCATAATTCGAGAGGATATCACACCATCCCCCATTATTCATGGGAAATGGGCTAGGCATGTGATTATGATGAAGAATACTCTAGAAGATTCCATATTGTAACTCTGTTTAAGAGTTGAGGTAGTCGAACCTAACCACTAGTAGGCTATCGAGTTGTGTTATAATTAGGCCACTAGGAGGAAAAGGGGTTCCATTCTTTTAGAGTGCATTTGTTCCATATATGAGCGAAAATAGCCAAGAGAGATACGATATAAAGCACAAAGAGAGGTTTTGTGCATTGTAGTAGCCCATGAGCCACGAACCATACTTCTTTGTACTCACATCCATTTTCTATTCAGAGAAAGAGAGCAGAGCGACCTCATCTTCCAGCTGGGTTTTCTTCCAAAAGGGTTTCCAAAGTCATATCTTGCATCAAATCACTGCTTGCGAGTTTTTATTTTGTTGTTCTCTATTTTTTACATAATTTCAATTTGCATGCATACACAATTAACATTAATGTATAGATCTAGAAATCTAGAGAGAAATAAAACCATAATAATATAGATTTCATATTTTAACATAAAGTTTTATCGGATTTGTTGCAACAAATCGTTTAGTGGAATATCCACGTCAATTTTTTGACCAGTATGCAGAAGTAAAACAAGTCTTTGACTTAATCTCAAGTATTGTCAGTCTCGCTAAGACAAACCAACATTGATTAGTAGCTCAAATTAAGGAGTAGTGTTAGATAATAATCTCTCTTAATAAATTCATCTAGTCTAGTGAGTCAAATTAGCTATTAGTTCAAGTAATTTTTAGAAAATTAAATTTAGCAATTGTTATGTGTGAGTTAAGATTAACCTATCTATTTTTAATAGTTTTAAGTCATTATAATGATGTACATTTAAGCAATTGAATCAAGCAATTCACTAAACAACTCACCTTTGATTTTGTTATGTTGTGGTTTCCTTCTATGTCCATCTATCAAAAACTATATGCCCTCCTCTTATTATGGTTTAAACTATATGGCCTCCTCGTATTATGGTTTAATCCTAACATAACTATTAAATATTGTACGGTTTGCATGCTACCATGTTTATTTAACTAACAATATACTACAATTGTAAATTTACTCACTATGAATGAGTTCACTAAATCCCAGGTCTCAGAGATTATCCTCGTCAACCCCTATTTACTAATGTTGTCAATGGTCGAAAAACAATATGATATCATATGAACTGGAATTTTGTCAATAGTATGATACTGCACGCTTGACGTATATCATTAGCATTTCCAATGACCAATTCATTAACTTCGGTCAAGTAATATTACATTAGGGTGACTTGAAACCGTCTGTGAAACAAAATTTTCTTGAAGTTTCCCACCTTTTATGTGCATCTAGATATCTATGGAATAATTTCAATGAAATTCAGTAATGCAACTAAGTGTTAACACATCATGATCACTTCTAATTAGATCTGAATGAAAGTGCTTCTGTGCAATCACCTCAAATTACCAAAACCGTGTGATCGCCATACATATATATAGCAAGATACACTAGTACTCTCTGCAACAGCCATTCTGTACAGTATGGGAACAAATTTTGAAATTAAGAATATAACCGCTCCATGCCATCAAACGAAAGAAAGGAAGACAACCATGGCTCTGAACATTGGTCTGTTTTGGGGTATTCGGCCTGCAAACAGGAGGTATTTATCAGATTTTGATCCAGCTGATCGAATTCTGGCAGGACCATATTGCCATATTGATCGAAAATATCCTGATCGTTGCTGAAGTCATCCATAGTAAATCCATATGCAGGGGTTGTATAGATTTGAGGATCTGCTGAGGTTTTCCACTGAATATTGTTCATGCTTACATCACCTATAGGTTTATCTCTGCTGTTTGTACAATTTGCTGAAACGAAGTTATCTACCAGCTGTTGGGGCACACGCCTCTGCAATGATGTAACAGTCTCTGGCATGCTGTCATATAAACCTGCAACCATGGAGTGTGATGGCCACGTCATATTGTTAGGTTCAGATTCCTGTGTGTAGATATTTGGCAGATAAGAGGACCGATGATTACTCCCATGAGGCCATGTAGTGGGGATATGACTGATGGTTCTGTTGATCAAATCCATATTAAAGGCCGGATCATTGAACCCATTAATCCATTGTTTCAAATTTTCAATGGAATCTGCTTCTATCTGTGCTACATTTGCTCTGCAGTTAGTGGGTTCTAATTCGGCTCCCTGGAGATTACTGACTATCTCGCCAATGCACCAGGAATCAGAACCCTGGTTTTGATCTTTCACCATATGGCTATTGCTGTTGGCGCCCTGACAACACAAGGATCCCTTTTCCTTGATATATGGAGCCCTGGTGCCTCCTTCGCCGCTTTTGTCAGAGCAGGTTTGTTCATAGACCGTCTGTGCACTGTGTCGGAACCCTCTGATGGCATTGAATTTCTTCCTCAAATGAGTATTCCAGTAGTTCTTTACCTCGTTATCTGTTCTTCCAGGAATGCGTCCCGCTATCAAAGACCACCTGAAATCCATTGAAGTACTGATTAGCTCCAAATCATTGAAGCAAATTGATTATGCACTGTGCTTCGTACATAATAATAGATTTGTCAGGTCATGGTGGGTAGTCTAATTAGCAATCACAGTGTTATGAATTAATGGCAGTGCTTAATTGCCATTTCGCCTTATTGGTAAATTATAGGTTCAAATTGCAGGTTAGTCTAGTAACCAAAAATAAGCAAAAATAGTCTTGATGATGGATCCCTTGGGATTTGAAAAGTAGACAAAATATGATTATTACTACGGATTCTCCTGTAACTAATTCAGAAAGCAATAAATTTGTCGCATGAAATGATTTAACCCACTGAATCTAATATTTTCATACCGATTCCCAAGCAGCTTATGGAGCCTTATGATCATTTCTTCCTCCTCTGATGAAATATGGCCACGCTTGACATTGGGGCGAAGATAATTCATCCAACGTAACCTGCAGCCTTTTCCACAACGTTGCAAACCTGTGTGTACATATAAAAGAAAACACACTCAGTGTTTTCCAAAGTACTTCTCATAAACACCCAGTATTAACAGCAATAAAAAACAATCAATTGTTTCAGAGAAATTATAAGTAGTCAATTGTTTCAGAGAAATTATTAGTAAGAATAAGGAAAGACAAGGTAAGCCTTAAACACCCTTCAGCTCATCATTTAATTCATAATACTCACAGATTTGATAACAATATAACAGGACAAAGCACCAAGTATAAGGTTATTGAGTGGAATAAGGAAAGACAAGGTAAGCCTTAAACACACTTCAGCTCATCATTGAATGCACAATACTGAGATAATGGATTGAAGGCAAGAGCTCACGCGCATATCATTGGGCATTAAATCCCAACCGACATGCCCCCTCGGTAACCCGATTTAAATGCCTAGCTATATGCGCCCTCGGTAACCCGATTTAAATGCCTAGCTATATGAGCCCTCAATAACCCGATAACACGCGAGCTAGATAAATAAAAAATACTGGGCAATTAGATAAATAAAAAATACCGGACGCTGTTATCGAGGGCGCCCAATGGTATGCCCGTTGGCTCTAGCCATTGATTGAATGCACAATACCGACAGAATTGATGACAATAGGAAAAGACACCTGACAGAATTGATGACAATAGGAAAAGACAAAGCACAAGATCAAAACGGGTTGGAATTTATATGATTTTCGGAGAAAACAGCAGTCTGGTTAGACTAAAGATTATTGGTTGGAATAACGAAAGACAAAGTAAGCCTTAAACACCCATCAGCTTATCATTTAATGCACAATACTCCCAGAATTAACGACAATATAAACCGACAAAGCACGAAGTATCAATTTTATTTATCAGCTGAAATTAATAAGTTAAACCATTTATACCATTTATAATTGTAGATTTTAAATTCCTACAAGGTTATGGTTGAAATTTTCTCCACACTAAACATATTAGTATTCGTATTCACAGTAACATATTGCCACAATAAACATGTTGGTGATTGCTACAATAAACATATTGGTAATCCAAGACAAGGTGAGCCTTTAACACCCTTCAGCACATCATTTAATGCACAATCCTCACATGATTAATGACAATAAAATGACAAAGCACCAAGTATAAGTCTTATTTATCATCTGAAAATAACAAGTTAAACTATTTATACCATTTGTAACTGTAGATTTTAAAGTCCTAAAGGGTTTTGGTTGAAATTTTCTGCACAGTAAACATATTGGTGTTCACAGTAGATATCCTTCCACAATAAACATATTGGTGATCAACGTTTCATATTGGTATTCAATCATATATATCCCAAGAAAGACAGAAAAAAAATCCCATTATTCAACAATCCATAGTTATTAGATGAAAATAAGGATTACCTGCTTTGTTAGGAAGGGTGCGCCAATTTCCTTGTCCATGAGCTTCTATATACTTTATAAGACGAAGATCTTCCTCAGGCGTCCAGGGACCTTTGTTCAGTCCAGCATACAAGCAACACGGTGTAGGAGTTCTCCCCATCTTTGAATCAACAGTCTCCCTCTCTCCTCTGATATTATTAGCACAAAAACAAGACTTGAAATTCCTTAACAGGTGCTCTTTTTTATACTTGTAGATAGACGATCGCCTCGCTGCAGCCTACAGTATATATATTTTGATAACAGAGGCCACTGGTTCGAAGCGTAAGTACAACAACTATCGGGAATCGTTACGTCATGCTTGGCTCGACGATTCTGGGCATTTTTAAAAATTGCAAACATGTCTGCACTCCAGCTAATTGTTCTTGAAACTGTCGCTTTCTGTGCATTTCTTCTTGATTCTGTCCCTTTCTGTGCATTTCTTCTTGATACTGTTCCTTTCTGTGCATCGATAAGACCGTCTCCGTACCTGTTAATATAGAAAGTCAAAATGTCACTTTTGAATGGAAGATGGAATGCAGTTTGAATGGATCTTGTATATATGGTAATTACTGAACCAGAGCTCATCTTTTAAGGAGGAGCGGGTATATCAATGTTTGAATAAATGTTGGAAGACTGGATAGTCGCTGAGCTCAGATTTGCTAATAATCCGTCATAGAGATTCAAGTTTTAATGTTTTTCTGCAAGCCAGATTGTTAGCCATAAATGGTAACTTAAGGTACGAAGCTTACTGCCTTTTGCATTCAGAAAGTGGGCATTTCTGTTTTTAACTACTGCCCTAAGCGAATGAACACAATAAATGTTACAGATTCTCCAGTAATTAACACAATCCATTCTACTTTCCTGTTACTTTTGTTAACCTTTCCAGTTTACATTGGTATCTTTTCAAATGTGAAAAGTTGTTAGAAAAGCCCGGGACGAGATTGGCAGATACAATCCAACCGGCTGTGTCTGCGACCCACCATTCAACGAACCATGGAACGACTTTGGTTGACGATTTTGTTAATAGGGTTAACATGTGTTAGGAAACTGAGAAGAAAAATATGAATTGAATTAACTGATGAATTGAATTAACTGGTAGCTTACTACTGTATAATTGTAAAAATTGGAGGGTACTCTCTCTTGTTTAATTAATCTGTATAATTGTACAAATGGGAGGGTACTCTCTCTTGTTTAATTAATCAAAGATGAGACAATAAATACATCTTAAAAGAATAGGGAGCTTAGAACAAACTCCTACAACCTAGGAACTAATCCTAACTTAAGGCGTTAGGTTACAACCATGTAACCATGTCTCCATTAATACAATATAATATTAATTATTTTCAACTCCCACCTTAATGGAGAAATGAATATTGTGATGTCCTAACACCCCCCTAACCAATTCAAACTTCACTTTCCCAAGAGGCTTTGTAAAAATATAGCGATATTGTCACATGTTTTACAATATTCAATAAAAATTTCTTGACTGGACTTTTTCTCTTACAAAATGAAACTGAGTATCTGTGTGTTTCGTGTTCTTATGAAACACGGGATTGTTTGACAGCATAATGGAACTTTGGTTGTCACAATTGATGACGATCGTTTCTTTCTGTTCTTCTCCTGCATCATGGGGAAGCCTCCTCAACCATATAGCTTCACATGTCGTTGCATATGCTGCTTGGTACTCAGCTTCAACTGAAGATAAAGACACAGTGCTCTACTTTTTATTATTCCATGCTATGACTCGAAATTCAACAGTGAATGCATAACCCGTGATAGATCGTCGATCATCCAGGTTACTTTCCCAATCAAAGTCTGAAAATCTTGCTAAAGTAACATCAGACGTATCAGTGTATAAAATACCATAATCACAAGTACCAAGAAGATACCTCAATACACTTTTTGCCACTACCCAATGACTTTCAAGAGGTTTAGACATAAACTGGCTCATCACAATTTCAGGTTCTGTTGCAAAGGTACTGATGTTGTCTTACACTGTTCCATTCTAAACTTTTTGAGCAGTCCTTTGACATACTTCCCTTGAGTAAGGAAATTATGCCCAGAGTCTCTCCACACTTCCAAACCTAGACAATAATGTAAACTTCCGAGGTCTTTCATCTCAAAAACCTGTGACATCTGGAATTTGATTTCTTTGATTTATGCATATGCATTACCTATTATAATCATGTCATCCACATATAAGGAAATCAAAATTAGCTGCCCCTTTTTATCATACATGGTATATAGATTTGGGTTATTCTTATTCCTATGAAAACCATGTTGTAAGAAAAATGAATCAATCTTCTCGTACCAAGACCTAGGTGCCTGTTTTAAACCATAAAGGGCATTTTTCAATCTACAATCTAAATGATATTGCTCTTGTTTAACAAATCCTTTAGGTTGCATTAAATAAACCTCTTCCTTTAAATTGCCATTTAAAAATGTAGACTTAACATCTAACTGGTGTAGCTTCCACTGATGTTTTGTAGCTACAACAATTAACATTCTAATAGTATTCAGTTTGGCTAACAGAGCAAAGGTTTCTTCATAGTCAATTCTCTCTTTTTGTGAATAACCCTTTGCTACAAGTCTAGCTTTAAACTTTTGTATACTCTCATCTGCATTAAATTTAGGTTTATAAAGCCACTTGCAACCTATGGGCATTTTTCCTTCAGGCAATTCAACTAGTTCCCAAGTATTATTTCTGATAATGGATTCAAATTCTTCATTCATTGCTCTCCTCCACTCATGAGATTGACTAGCTTATTTATAATTTGTGGGTTCTATAAAATGTTTGACATTAAAGCAGAGTCTCGCAATCTCATTGGGAGTTGAGTCTGCCTACCCGATCTTCTCCGTAATGTACTCACTTCAAATTTGTCTCCTTCAGACCTTAGCGGGCTCGACTTACTAATTACATTACTTGCCTCTTCCTCTTTCTGTTGTTGTTGTTATTACTGGTGCTGCTACATGTCCTCACTGCTTTCTTCCATCAACAATGGAATGTGCCACTCTTCAAGGGGGAGAGAAAATGTTTCTTCATAGTCAATTCCCTCTTTCTGTGAATAATCCTTTGCTACGAGTGTAGCTTTAAACTTTTCTATACTCCCATCTACATTAAATTTAGGTTTATAAAGCCACTTGCAACCTATGGACATTTTTCCTTCAGGCAATTCAACTAGTTCCCAAGTATTATTTCTGATAATAGATTCAAATTCTTCATTCATTTCTCTCCTCCACTCATGAGATTGCCTAGCTTCTTTATAATTTGTGGGTTCTATAACATCTAAAATGTTTGACATTAACGCATAGTCTCTCAATCTCGCTGGGAATTGAGTCTTCCTACCTGATCTTCTCGACCGTAATGTACTCAGCCCAAATCTGTCTCCTTCAAACCTTAGCGGGCTCAACTTACTGATTACACCACCTACCTCTTCCTCTTTCTGTTGTTGTTGTTACTGATGCATGTCATCAATGCTTTCTTCCATCAAAAATGGAATGTGCCATTCTTCAAGGGTGTTCTCTTTATTTCCTTCCATAGTCTACTCATGAAATAGCACATCTCGACTCGCAAAAACTTTATGAGTCAAAGGATTAAACAATTTATAAGCTTTAAACTCAGTGCAACATCCTACAAAGTTTCATTTCGTAGCCTTAGGATCTAATTTTTCCTATCATCCTTGGGAATATGGGCAAAGGCTTTTGACCCAAAAACCCATAAATGATTCACTACAGGCTGATATCCATAAAATTCTTCAAAAGGATATTTAAAAATGAGACATTTAGTTGGACTCCTATTTTTCAAGTATAATTCGTGTGCACTCCACAAGGATTTTGCTCTTTCGTTCAACAACTCCATTCTACTGCGGAGTGTGAGGAACAGTGAATTATTGAATAATCCCATGATTCCTATAAAATTTCATGAACTCTCCCAACTTGTATTCTCCCCTTGATCAGAGTGGAGAATCTTAATGAATTTCCCTTTCTGTTTCTCCACCATATTCTTAAATTCTTTAAAACATTGAAATGTCTGACTCTTCTTTCTAATAAAATATACCCAAGATAATTTGGTGCAATCATCAGTAAAGAGTAGAAAATAATATGCACCACCTAGCAACCTAGTCTGCATAGGTCTGCATATCTATGTATGTACAAGCTCCATAATATCTTTTTTCTTCCTATCAACATTCAAAGGAAACTCTTCTCTATGCATTTTCCCTAATGCACATCCATCACAATCTAAATTAACATTCTGAAAAGCAGGTAGTCCATCAACCATACCTTTTCTTTGTAGCAGCATGAGATCTTGTAAGTTCATATGATTGAATCTTTGATGCCAAAGATTCTCGGCTGCCAGTCCTGTTGAAGCCAGATCTTGGTGTGGCATGCTCTTGACATTCAACCTATATAGGCCTCCCACATGCACTCCTAATGGAACTGGTTCCTTATTGCTGTCCTTTATGACACAATATGATCTGAAGAATTCGACTTGCATGTCCTGATCTGCCATCATTGAAACAGAGATCAAGTTCTTCTTGATCTCGGGTACATACATCACATTTTTAATATATCTGATATTACCATCAAGCAACATCACTGGAATATCATTGTACCCATTGATTTTATAACCTCTGTCATCACCAAAATATATGTTAGCTCCACAAGCCGTTTCTTCAAAATTTTTGAACCAATGTCTATTACCTTTCATATGTGAAGACGTGCCTCAATATATGAACCATATTTCAGACTCATCCTCCTCAATAGATGAAAGAGCATAATTAGCTACAAATAATCGAAGATCATCACTGTGACCTTCATCGGCAAAGTACCCTGTGTGTTTTCTCTGTTTATTTCTAACCTCATATTCTTGTCTCTTAAAACAAAACCTAGCAAAGTGACTGGTTTTCCCACTGTAAAAACATTTAATATCAAATTTATTTGGAGACATACCTCTAAATGGTCTCCTCTTAAGAACACCAGCGCCTTTCTGTCCCTATGGCAGTTTCCCTTTGTATGCCTTCTTCTTTGACATTAGAGCAAGATCAGCACTCTGTGGTCTCAAAATTTGTTGCCGCTCTTCTTCCTATATCATGATTGTTGTTATCTCTTCAAATGTAGGGGTTTCCTTCCTTGCAGATAAGCCTATGATGAACATCTGGTACTTGTCTTTCATCCCATTCAATGTAATTGTGACAAGATCAGAATCAAACACCTTCTCCCTGATGTCTCCCAATTTGTCCTTCTAGTCCTTGACCCATGCAATGAATATGGAAATGGATTCATTCTCCTCCATCTTCATGGAAAAAAACTTGCCTTTGAGCGACAAGATGTGATTGGTGTTCTGTGTTTGGGAGAGGTTCTTGAGTGTAGTCCAAATGTCATTGTACGATTTAGAGTCTCTGATATGCGGGATAATATTGTCTTTAACAAATGTCTTCAATAATACTTTCGCCTTATTCTCCCTCTTATCCCAATCTTGCATTAGTGCTGTTGTGCCGCCCGCTGCCATGGTCAGATTCTGCTCATCATCACTGACGATCGACCAACTGCTCCATCCCTCAAGCGACGTTTGTAGCTTGAATTTCTAATTAGTATAATTGGCCCCATTGAGTTTATTAGACTCGTTGAGATAAGATTCTGTAAAATTGTTCATTTTCGACTAATCGAAATCCCAATCCCTCGATCTACAGTTGATTCTCCACAAGTGAACAATTACAAGCTACAAAAAATAATAATCTCAAAACATATGAGAACCTTTGAAATGACCACAGATCTACCACTAAACTTCTCGATTTGCCTATGATCTGGTCAATCTACCATGAATCTATCATGATCTCTGTCTCTGCAACTCACATCAACCACCAAACTTCCCAATCTGAAGCTCAGAACCATAAAAAACACGCCATCACTCTTCTAGACTGAAAAACAACAATGTTTTAAAATCCCTCTAAGGAGAGGTTGATCATCGCAAGTTTGACCGTGAGATCTGCGATGATCATTGCTTCTATCAACCCAAAAAGTGAGATGACCGCTTTTTGCTCAGTGGGAGAAATACTGAGACCTATGAGAAAATAAATTTCTCCTATGAGTAAGGTACGTCACTCCCGACCACCTAGACTTTGAAAATGTGAGCACTGAGGCTCCTAAGTTGCCACTGGGGCATTGTAGCCACGAAGGCTCTGTAGCCACTAGGGCTCTAATGCAGCCAATGAGGCTCTGTAGGTAAATTAGGCTCACCAAATGTAAGCTCCAATACCATGTTAGGAAATTGGAAAGAAAAACATGAATTGAATTAACTAGCAGCTCACAGGTGAGCAAGTTGCACCTGAAGACTGTACAAACTGGAGCATACACTCTCTTGTTCAATTAACCAAAGATGAGACAATAAATACATCTCAAAATAATAGGGAGCTCAGAACAAACTCCTACACCTTAGGAACTAAACCTAACTTAAGGAGTTACGTTACAACCATGTAATTATTTCTCCATTAATACAATATAATATTAAATTTTTTTCCAAAGGAAAAATCGTAATCTTTCATTATTTTTGAAAAATTACATATAGTAGATGCTTGGTAGCATATGCAGCATTTGGCCCTTAGCCATATCAGTTTATACAAGTCAAAAATATATACATCCATGTCCATTTCAAAAATGGTGTTGAGTAATAAACATATTCACCACGCAGGGCGATAACATGATAGTGTCTGAAATAGAAAACCATAACTAAGATATCTACAATATAGATTCACCACGCAGGGCGATAGCATAATAGATAGTCTGAAAATAAAAACATACTATGATATTTACAATGAATAAAATTATGTCTAGATATGTCCCAAAAATATTTAGGGCCTATCTGCCCTATGATATGTCTGATCAATATAAGGCTTGTGGTAGTATTGGTACTGGGCTATACCCCTCTACTCCTTAATCATCCATTGGCCTCTTGGTAGTAATGTGGCCTCCTTGGAAAGCCTATCAGCGCTTTTGTTATGTTCCTTGTAAATGTGATGACATGAGATGGAGTTAAACTAAGATTTGAATATGACCACTTCATCCAAAATATTTCTAAGAGTGTGTGCATGGCAGGAAGTGATGTTATTGAACCAATTTATAATGATTTTCTAGTCTCCATAAATCTGTAGATTGATGCAGTCATGGCCTAGTGAGAAATGCAGTAAATGTCGGAGGGTGATTGATTCGACATAATTGTTTGTCCCTCCTCCAAGTCCCAGCTTGACCTTGTAATGATGATTATAAGATAGATACAATAGGAAACCCCCCACACACCCATGTTCCTGTGCAGCACCATCAAAGTATGCCCAGGGGATAGATTTATCAATGGGATCAGGTGCAAGTGGTCATCGAGGAAGAGGCACTGTGAAATCAGGTAGTTCATGGTAGGCAAAGATGATCTTAGCAGAAATACTCTGCCATCTAGCAACACCATCCTCAAAGATAATTATGTTCCGAGTCAACCAGATAGACCAACATATAAGCAAAGGGAGGCAAAGCAGTTTTGATTCGTGATGCGTGGTATACCAGTTTCTGCAGGCATGATTTAAGTTTTCCCCATCCCATCTGCCAACAAATTGGATCGATGTAGAGATGGACTACCAAAGGCTTACAGTAGAACGACATTTTAGAAAAAGGTGTTCAATCATTTTTGAGGCCTGCTTACAGAGGACACACCAATGTAGTCCATATATGGCACGATGGGTTAAATATTCCCCAGTGGGAAATTTTTTACTAAGCACACACTAGAAAAAGAGCCTGGTTCTCAGTGGAGTTTTAAGCTTCCAGATAGTCTGCCACCAATCTTGAGTAACCTCCGACTGTCTACAATTAATCAGCCCCAGATAACCAACTTTTGGAGTATATACTCCATTATCAGCTAAGCACCAAACAAGTTCATTAGGTCCCTCCTTAACTTTGATGTGAGATTTAGTCAGTGCAGAAGTATAATTTTTCCACGTTTGGTGCCATTGGGGTGGGATATCAAGTAAGTGAGCAAACTTCCATCCTATGCAAAGATGGAGGTATTATCTTGATCTACAATGTGAGCGATAACTTTGATGTCTCTCTGATTTAGTAGGTGGATAAGCTCTCTTGGAAGATGGTGTCGATCGCCTCCACCAGTCTAGGGATCCAGATCAATGCGAGCTTTTGAACCATCATTTATCCTCCAGGCCAAATTATTGTGGATGATAGGTAAGGAGTGAAGCAGAGCTTTCCAAACAGAAGATATGCCAATCCTAGACCATCTTGGTAGATGCAATGAGTCCATGAGCTGTAGAGGCCAAATGTATTTGTGATAAGTGACAGTGGTCCAAAGGTTCTGTCCAGAGAGTAGTATCCATCCCATTTTTGCAGCAAGATCCTGAGCAAAGAGATTTAAATCTTTTAATCCCCAACCTCCCCATTTTTTAGGCAGAGCAATCTTATTCTAGCTAACCTAGGCAAAAATCTTCTTATCTTAATGATCGTTCCATAGATATCTGCTGCATATCTGTTGAAGGTAGGAAAGGATGCTTCTGGGAATCCATGCCAAAGCCATCTAGAAAACAAATGTGGACTCCAGTATAGATTTGATGAGCACTAATCTTCCTGCTCTAGATAAGAATCAATGACACCAGTTTGATAGCCTTTTCTCCAACTTAATGATCAACCATATCCAATTAGAAATTTTTTGACACAGGGGTTTGATCCAGAACCCCAAGTATTTAAAACACTGATCAAGTGGGAAGATGCTATATGGGAAGTGGAGTTGAGCATATCGAGACTCCTGGATGGAAGTGTGGGCTAAGGTTATAGTGTATTTCCCATGGTTAGCCATCATGGCCGTAGCCCAAGAGAAAAGGGAGAGTACATTAGCAAAGGAGGCAGAGTCTCGTATGCTACCATCAAGAAAAATGAGAACGTCATCGATAAAAAGTAGATGAGTGAGGTAACATAGGTCATTCACTCGTAGTCCAAACAATCGACCATTTCTCTTTGCTTGTGCAAGGAGCCGATTGAGTCCTTCCATGACAATAAGGAAAAGAAGGGGAGATAGGGGTCATCCTTGTTTGAGTCCCCTCTCGGCATGAAAAAAATGTGAAGCAGATCCATTGATGAGTACACTAAAGGAGGCTGAGGTGATGCAAGACATGATCCAAGTGATGAAATCATGGGGGAAGCCCAGATGAATGAGAAGCATTTTGATGTAAAGCTAGCTATGACGGTCGAAAGCTTTTGCTAGGTCAATCTTTAAGATGATGCCCTTTAGCTTTTTGGTCCTGATCGAGTGTATGGCCTCTTAAGTAGTGTCAATGGATTTGTGAATCTGTCGATTCTCAAGAAAAGTAAATTTCTCGGGTGATATATGGAGAGAGAGGATGGGCCTGATCCTGTTAGCAATAATCTTTGCAATGATTTTGTAGAGACAATTTCATAGAGAGATGGGGCGAAAGTGATTGAAAGATGATGGATAATCAGACTTGGGTATAAGAGCAATGAAGGTGGAGTTAATGGCATCATATAATTTTCCAATGATCCTGCATTCCTCCACTACTTTGAGCATGTCTTGTCCCAAGACTTCATAAAAGGCTAGATAAAATTCAATAGTCCATCCATCAGGCCCTGGACTTTTATCTTTTTTAAGCCATTTCAGTGTCCCCTCAAGTTCAGTAGTCGTCACTGGTGAGGTGAGATCATCTGCCATATCTTCATCACAAACCGAGGAAAATGGCCAACCACTTGAATAATGTCCACTAGATTGGACCTATGAGGGGTTTTGTAGAGATTATGAAAATGAGAGGTTCCCAGAAGAGAAAGTTTATTGAAAGTGTCTGCCACATCTCCATCAGGTAAGTGCTAATTCCAAATAGTGTTAGACACCGTTCTTCCTTGGCATAGTTCTGAAAGAATTTTGTGTTATCGTCTCCTGCAAGAAGCCAAATGTCCCTGCTCTTGAGTCTCCAAGTTTCTTGTCTCTCCTTCAATGTCTTATCCTTATATTTCTCAAGCTAAATAAGATGGGATTTTTCATTAACAGTTGTAAACCCCTTGTTACGATCATCCATTAAATCACTAAGTTCTGATTCAATCTGAGATAGGATATGATCATCCCTCTATACTTTCTCTTTAGCCTAGGTGATAGATAGTTGCTTGAGATGAGAAATATTGTGGAATAAACCCTCGGCCAGAGATCTATGCCCCGATATGGGATTTTCTTTCTAGTAGTCAGTGACCAACTTGATGTATCTTGGATCTTGTAGCCACACATGGTTGAATTTAAAGGGGGATTTAGGCTTTGAATTGGGACCAAGGATCCCCAAATACATGGGAAAGTGATTAGATATACCCCCAAAATCCACCCATTGTCTATATCTATTCAAATATTGTAACAGAGGCACCTTAATCATGAATCGATCAAGCCTTCTAGTTAGAGCTACATCCTCAATCCTTCTGTTCCTCCAAGTAGGAAGGGGCATATTCATGGGGACATCAAAGAGGTTATGCTACTCCAATACATTCATCATATACCCTGATAGAGGATCCACTTGGGCCTATGAACCCCATGATTCTCCAAATCCCAGGGAGAAATTGAGATCACCCCCAAGGACAAGGTGACAAGATGAAGTTATAGATAGATTGAGGAGTCTGTTCCAGAAATCCTGTCGCCTATGACAGGGTCTGTAAATTTTAATGATCTGGAGATCCATACCAAGTTTAGCTGAGAAAATATCCATACTAATAAACCCTAATCCACCCCACGATGATATAACCTTAATGGTGCAAGGATTGTATCCAACGGCTAACCCCCTAGAATGCCCCTTAGCAACAAGAGAATAAAAGTGCCAACCAGGTTTTAAGGATTCCAAAGATCTGGTGATGAGATCAGCATCACCAAGGGTTTCTTGCAACATAATGACATCCACAGACTCAGTATCAAATAATCTGCGCAAGGCTAGTTTTTTGGAGGCACTAGCCATACCTCTACAATTGAAGGAAAGCCACTTCATGGGGGAAACTGCCTCAGGGTATTCAATGCTCTAAGAACCCTGTCCAAGGAGGATTGTTTTCTTGAAACAACTTCTGCCCCAACCTTTTGAATGGCTTTAGAGAGATAATATTTTCGGCCATGAGACAATTTGGTGAAAGATCCAGGGAGGGCAAGTCCTAGCCCTGAATAGAAGGGTGTTTGACCTTCTGAGTGAGAGCGAGAGCGCAAATTGTATGAATGAGGTGGTTCAGAACAGTCCTTTGACAATGAGAGAGGAACGGAGGGTGATGGTGGGAATGATGGAGTGGTGGTAGAAATAATGAGAGGGGTAATGGTGAGAGTGCAGGGTATGGAGGGAGTAAAGTGCTTAAAAGATGATGAATCTTGAAATGCAATGCTAGAATTAGATACAGAGGAGTTAGGGTGAGAGGGAAGAGGAGTACCTACTTTTCTCGTAGCCTTAGCAGCAGCCCGGGAGCATGTCATAGGAGGATATGGTGTCATGTGCGAACATTCTGCATCCAGGGGAGAAGCGGCTCGAATGGTGGCCTGGGGAACCGAAACAGGAGTATGGTCCAGAAGAGAAACTGCTTGACCCTTTGTGGCTTTTGGTGCATTCGAGGATCAGGTGATTTTTTGACCAGAGGGCATTCCTTGAATATATGCCCCACCTTATGACATCTTCTACATCGAAACAAGACTTCTTCATAGTCTAGAATCTTAACCTGAGTGAAAGTCCTCCACTGTAATGTGATTTTCTCCTCCAAACCCTCGCGGGTATCCAAATGAACCAGAATGCAGGCTAGGGTTCGATTCTTTGAATGAATGTGGGATTTATCATAGTCAAGGTAGGTGTCCAACATGTTCCCAATCCTAATGAAAACATCCTCCAACCAATACTATAGTGGGAGTCCTGGTAAAGGAACCCAGAGTGGTCCAGTCCCAATCTGTTCCCTATTCGGATCGAACAATGGACTCCAACGCTTAAGGATGACCGGAGCCATCTCTATATGCTAGTATCGAACAAGTACCAGATCTGTATATTCCTCCTTTGAAAAATGTAGAGCAAACCACCCGCAAGGGAGGACCTGAACCTGAGGCAGTTCCTTGAGGGTATTGCCCCAGATTTCTTGTACCCAATGGGTCAATCTCTCTGCCGAATAAGCCCTACCACAGACATGCCCAACCAGGATAGAGCTAGCCTTATCCACGATTTCACCCATTGACAAACCCTCACCGAATTGGATGGTGAAATCCTTTCATGAAGCCTTTACACAGTTAACTTTCCGCTTACCAGTCTGGGGCGCAGTAGGATGATCCTGAAGCGAGTCAGAAGGAGTGTGCCCATCCTATTGAAATTGAGATGCCGATTTAACCCTAATCACAAGTGTTTCGAAGCATCCAGATGGGGAATTTGCAGTAGAAATTGACAGGATGGAGCCAAGATTTGAAGGACCCCCAACTGTGTGATCTGCAGCTTCAATCCTCACTTGATCCTGAGGCGGTGGAGAGCTAGACAGATGAAGAATGTCTTGCAACGGGTTTGGATCAAACGAGGGTGAGGGCGGTGAGACCATGGCGAGTAGGTGAAGAGTACCAGGGGAGAGCGGCGGACAATCCAAAACAGGTGAGTCTATAAAGAGGGTGCCAAAATGAAGGGAGGATGTTGTGAGACCAGGGAGGGAGACTGACAGGGTAGAGCAGGACGGAGCAGATATGGAAAGCAGAGGGGAAACAAAAAAAGTCGGGTTAGGGTTAGGGCTTCCAAAAATAGGTTGGTCGAGAAATGGGTCCAGTGAGTAATCCACCTCCTTGAAGTCCATGTCTTCTTCCATATTCAGTAAGGAAATGGCACCATGACCGTTGACGACAGAAGGCAACAGCAAAGGGAATGGACATAGTCGGAAAGCCAACTAGAGGTCTGCAGGGTGAACGGAAAGCTTGCAGTAAACCGAGAAAAATTACCCTAAACCCTTGCTAGGCAGAGTATTCAGGAGCTCCGTGATTGTGCCTCCCTATAATATTAATTATTTTCAACTACATGTATATAAACTTAGTGTTCAATTTTACATGTTTAACATATCCATTTGTTATTTAAAAAGATTTTATTAATTTTAACATATAAAATATTTTTTGGAAATGTGAATTTTTAATCCTAATCATCTTATCCAAAAATATACTTGAAATCCAAATATATATTATTTAATATAATAATATAATTAACAAAAGAAAATAAAGTATAAAATATATATAATAAAAGCATTCAAGGTGTTTTTTGTTTTTGATTAAATTTAAAATAAAAATGTTAATTTTTTACTTTATTTAATTTATTATTAGTGTTTTTCTCGTGAAGGACTATATCATTCGTTTCGTAGTCAAATTGTGTGGACTATGCATTATTTGGCCGTGTTTTTGCAATTTTAACCAAAGTTTCGAGATAATGCTTAATATTTCTATTTTTGTATATATTCAAAATTAATTATTGAATTTTAGTGAAATGTTATTTTAATTTTCGATCATTGAGGAAACTCTAATGGGACATAATTCCCCTGGGTGGAGAAGCGTTTTATTTTTTTTTTTTTCAAATGCCTAACAATTTATTTTAAAATTAAAATAAAAGTAATTTTGTGAATGGTCATTGTGTTGGTGAGTGTTGTGACACTGTCAGTGTTGTTACAAGTCATTTTGTCACATATGCTTGAATAACCTAAAAACTGGATCAATCAATACCCTTGACACCTTGTGATCATCCCTTTGTAAAGCCTTAAGCATTATCTCTCCAAAAAGTCCAAGAATTATGGGTTAATTAGCTTAAAACCTAGTTTTGGCCTCGACACATCCTGCCTTGTAGCCACCTACAACGGTTGCATGTTGCATAACTTAGCACCTCCACTGAACAACGCATGTTTTCTTTGTTTGCGGTGTGATGGTTCTAGAATTTCAGGAAAAGTAAAAAATAATTACGAATATTCCCTTTGTGGAAGCTTCTTGAGTGGTTTTAACTATTTAATTTGATTAAGATCTCAAACTCCTTTCCTAGAGGTATTATCTCTTATCCCTAGAGCTTATCTTCCCTCATATGCAGATCTAAGTCTTAGATTGGTAAAACCCAAACTACTCTATTTACCCTATAAATTCATTGCCTCCCATAGAGTCTAGGTTGGCTTTTGGAGACTCTTCGTTATGCCTTGATACTGCTGCTTTTTACCTAAGAATCCATTACCGTCCTTGAGTTGTGATTGAAAGCTTGCTTTGTGGGTAAGGAATGACAAGTTAGGTGGGAGACATCTACATGGGTCAAGATCCATAAAGGGTTGTAATATTCTCCTACATTTCATTAATACAAAATGTTTTCTTTTCATATACTTGTGTCTATTTGATGCATATGTATTTCAATGCCTTCTTGACTCATTTATTAAAGATATTAGTCTATGCTATGTATATCTTGTAGTTCTCGTGCTTGTTATAGTTGTTTTGTAGGTTCTATTTATAGCAATTGGAACATGAGATAAAGTTCAAAAGCAAGGAGAAAAAAAGAACTTGCATTTGATTCGAGGTAGGCCTTTCCTCTATTTTCTAATTTCTCTAAGGAAAACATCAACCTTTTGTTTCTATTGTTTCCAGATCAAACCACTAGATCTAGGGAATTCACTTATGTCCACGAGAGAGAATTTTTTGTCAAACAACTTGGCAACCATACTGGGGAATGATATGTTCCTATAGTGGTTTCATTTGCCTATTCATTTTAGACCTTTCAGTCTGACTTAAATTGACTTGTTTACAAAGTAATTAGTCTTAGGAAAACATAATTCTTAGCTTGGTAGGGTTTTTGTTTCGTTTTTTGAAAAAAAACAATGCACTTTCTGATATGAGACAGAGAAAACCAATGCACCTATCGCTCTCTGTCTATGCAATGCATCACACTGGTTCCTTCACATAGACTACGATGGTTCCTATAAGATGAAAAAATTGCATTTGTATGCCTTGCTCTAAGTTTTTATTTTGATCTAGTGAATTTTCTTGAGTCTCTGAACTAGTCATTGTCTTTGTAAAGCCATCATTGTGTTTACATTTGAGTTTGTTTGCGTTTTGATGACAGATTATTTGATTTTTCTTTCTTCTTGTCAATTAGGATTTGTGAACACTTGGTTTGATTGTTGATTGAAAAGAAAAAAATCATATTACAGTTGCAATTTGTGTGAGTTATTTTGGTCAATCATCTAGCTTCAATTTTCATTTTCATTGCATTTGAAAATAAAAAAAGAAAAGAAAAATCTCCCATTTTTCATTGCATATAGGGTTTTTCGAATTGCATTGGAATAGTACATTGAAAGATCTACTTAGGAAGCTCTTGTTTGCTACATTTTTTATTTTTGCATCATTGTTTGTTTCTTTCTTTCCGTAGATAAATATTCATTGAAACAAAAAAGTTCTTTTGAATCATATAATTTTCAGGTGAACTCATACTATGAGCCTTAAAATTGAAACTTAATTGAAGATCAACTTAAAAATTTATTTAACTAACCGGAGCATTTGGAACAATAACAACACACATAGAGGTCTAGGCTAGAAGACATGTTCTGTTGTCGTTAAACATAATAGTTATTGTTATTTGTTTGCATTATATTATGGGGGTAGTTATTATTCCACGTACGTAAGTATATTGGATTGTTCTCCATGTACCTTTAGGTACATCAGATGGCACTCCCTATATGAAAAGTATATCAGAATATGTCCTATCGTACAGGACGTATTAGACAACACTACCACAAATTGCGGTTCCACGTATCTTCGGGTATATTTTGGAAGCTCCCATTAGGTTGCTATACCGCCATAAGTAACCGAGTAAGTCGCCTTATTTACTGTGATACACTGAACACAACATTCATGGAGATTGCATGCACATACCAAAAACGGTATATTGCAGTTCACAATAACTTGGTAAACCTTTTTGCCTAGTTACCCCCTTTATTTTATTTGTGTTTTTAATTTCTAAACTTTATTAATCCGTCATGAAAGAACATTCTCAACAACCTCATTGTTCGATTATAATGCAAAGATTGTCTCCTTTACCTCTAGAGGCAACACCTAGTCATCGTAAGAATAAGAAAACGAAAACAACTGAACTTGGTGCTTCGGAAGCTACCTCTTCTCGAACTGCATCTGAAATTAATCATCTAGAATAATCACATCCCATAAGTATTGAACCCGAAATTATATCTTTACCAACTGGTGAGTTTGATGCAATCAAAATTGAAACCCTTGAAACATTAGAACATGAAGTCATTGAACTTGAATTTCCAAATTCAAATACTTTACAACCTGAGGTTATACAACATGAGGAACCTCAAATACCTAAAACAACTACTTCAGGGACTTCTTCTTCTCTTCCTCTGCCTTTGTCTCAACCACAACCTATATAGCAATGTAAACTATTAAACGAAAATTGTACTAGGTACCCGTTTTTTTGAAGTAGCAAAAAATCATCCGATTTTGAAAAGTGTTGATTTAGAATACACCATTTTTTTAGCATATTTTTGATACTTTCAATTTTCTTACGTATCAAGTATGAACATTTTTTTTTTAATATTAGTGATTTTCATGTTGATTTTGAAAAGTGTTGATGCAGTATCAACCTCATTTTTTAAAGGACTTATTTTTTACACTTAATTTTTTTATTTTTGTGTCAAGTATGAATATTTTTTTTAAATGCTAGTGATTTTCATGCTCATTTTGAAAAATATTTATGCAACATTGACCCCTTTTTTTAGAGGGCTTATTTTTGACACTTCAAAATTTTTAGTGTATTAAGTGTGGACATTTTTTTTTTTAATTGTTGGCAATTTTCATGTGGATTTTGAAAAACATCAACATTTGTTTTTTTAAGGCATATTTTTGACATTTTAAATTTTCTTATGTCCGAAGTATACATAATTTTTTTTAAATATTAATTATTTAACCATTTTATAAGTTGTCTTATTCCTCTTCTTATTTTTTGTCCTAAGATATTTGTTTTTCAAGGGTTTTCCTAACTTAGGTTTTTTGTTTTTCTTTACAATGTTTTTTTCTAAATAATATTTTTTTTTTTTTGCTAGTTTTAAAAAAAATTAACATGATATTTTGAAGTTAAGAATTTTTATATATTAATAAATAAAATAAATTTAAAATTTATTAAAATTAAAACATAAGCAAACCAAAATAAATAAAATAATAAAAAATAATAGAACAAAAATGAAAACAATAAAAAAATTTCAAACTAAAGACCAAAAAAAAAAAAAAAGTTAAAAAAATAATCACGAGTAAATAAAAAAATGCATTAAAAAATTACTCAGAAGAAAAATACACACACACACACAGAAAAAAAACAAGCTTAAAAAATGGAAAAAAAAAACAAAAAAAAACAAAATCAACTCATTAAAGATAAATATTTAACAAAAAAAAAAAAGCATAATTTAAGAAAAAAATTATCACAAAAAATTAAAAACAAATTGGATAATTATAAAAAAAATTTAAGTTTTTTAAACTTTAAAAAAATAAATCCTCGATGGGGTGCACATATTGAAGTACAAGTGGCACGTGAAAGGCCATCTTGCTCCTCATCCATGTCTTAATTCCCCTATCTTGAATCGTCCTGACATTAACTCCTCCTATGCGACGATCTCCCTCACGAACTCTGCAGATAAATTCGAAGCCTAGCAAGCGATTTGTTTCGGTTTGGCAGTGTGGGAAATGAATTTGGGTTGGAAGGAGAGTGGAAGCGTTAGGGTATGGGTCTATGGTGCCTCACTAGAGTTTCAGCCTTGGGTTAGGAGTGCAGAAGATGTTTGCAGTTTCAGGGTGTGGATTGAGATATGTCTCATGGCCTACCCTTGGGATCCAAGCACCCAGATAGTCGTGGTTTGGTGTTGTTCCCTCGCCTTTGCTCGGTATAAGCCTTCTTTGCCCCTTTAGCAAGTTTTGGCTCCACTCTCGCTCGCGGGGACTCTTGTTGGTCTTCATAGGTGCATGGGTATCCATCCAGTTTCTAGTCATTTTTGTTATGGGTTTGGGTCTCTCTTCTAGCCTAAAGGTAACAATCGTCTCTCTATTAGTACTCAGGGTTATGTGTTTTTTTTTGCATCAAGATTTAGGGTTGCTTTTGGGAATTGTTCCGCTTCGTTACCCAGTCGGGGTACATGCTTGCCCGTCTCATCCCTCTGATAGTGGAGTCGTTTTGGTGTTTCATTCTTGGTCGGGTGAGTGGGTTCGTAGGATTGGACCTGTTTCTATTCTATGCAAGTTCACTCAAGCTATCTTTGTGGGCTCCCCCTGTAGCAGGTCGTCAAACACCGTTAACTGCAAGATGCTATGACAACAGGGTGGTCCTCGTCACGGGAGGGGTCAATATGCTTAGGATGGACGTCCCGAGACATGTCATCATTTGTTCTTTTCTAACTCAACCAACCAGGAAATAGAGCACGCTGAGGCAATTTCTCCAGCGAGTTCACCAGGCCGCTTGGTGGCTCCCGCCTCCATGGAATCTATCGCCAAGTAGCTGCTAAACATGCAAATTGAGATTGACAGTCTAAGGGATCATAGGTATGAATACCACAATGAGATTGTAGCATATCTTATGAACATTCATTACAGTCAAAATTCCATTCTAGAGCAGTTGGACAACCTCTCGCATACTCAACGATGCACAAATGACCACCTCTGCAGCTTGGAAGCATGGGTTGAACATATTGACTTCCACATTCATGATCGTGTTGGTTACTCCGCAACTCCCCATGTAATGCCCCATCATCCCCCTCTTTGATATGCTCCTATTAATTCAGGTCTCTTTTTGTAACACTCCTAGTATGCTAAAGCCACGGGGCCCTGCGAAAGTAATGTATGTAAATTGTCCTTCCTGGTATTCTACAACCCCTAATCTCAAAAAATTTGGTCGAAATGGGAGAGTGGGGGTTGCTGAGATCATTTTTGTAAGCTATGAAATTTTGAAAATCTAATAAAAGTCATTTTGAAGGACAAAAAAAAG